>JBAIAA010001159.1:0-119963 GCA_037893245.1 Crossaster papposus | reverse complement strand
AAAAGCATCCGAATTACGAATTCATCCGAATTAAAAAAGCATCCGAGTTTGCAAAAAGCATCCGAATTAGGAATACATCCGAATTAGGAAAGCATCCTAGTTGTAAAAACACGTCCGATCTTTTTGACACTGATTCTGCTTCATACTCTGCACACAGCTGACCACACAATGGATGCACAGGGCATTCACTGAGCTTTTGCTTAAAATCGGGCAAAAGTGTTCATTATGTTACATGCTAAACATGTTTAGCATGAGGATGAATCCGGTTTAGCCATTGAACATTGATGTTTAGGAATTGGACATGTGCTTTTACAAACAGCTGATAGCAAGACAAGTGTTTTCTCGCTAAACATAGTTTTTAGAGTGTTCCTCCGCCGATGTTGCTTTTTGCTAGCATCATAATGTTCTCAACCAAAATAGCACCACTCATCCTGCGTTTACACAAACATTTGCCATCGACCGTTGATAAAGTTGAATTTGGCCCTTTAGTTGTATATATTGGCAGTTTTTCGTATCAAACTATAAGTACACTGCGAATATAATTTCCAGCTAAAGTGTTTGAGTGGCAACTATTTTGTTGGCCATGTTAAGTTATGTCAGAACAAGAAAGATTCCGAAATTTTGCCGTTCTAGTACCTTTTAGCATTCCTCACTAAATAGTTTTTCATCGGTTTTCAAGTTAAATTCAATTTCCATTGCACTTGCGGTACAACCGAAAGTAAATGTAAGGCGACTTCGTGCCCGATGATCTAACCTAATAAGGCAATGTCTAACTTATCACTGTTCAACAATTATGACTTTTGATGACGTCATAGTTGTACTAAGCAAGCCCTGCATGGCCACGCTGGGATATTCTGGTATTTTTAATAATAAATTATCCGACCCTGTAGACCTGTAAGGGAGGTCGCGTATATATTTCTATGAAAATTTTGCCAACCCCCTACTAGCCAGAATATTAAGGGGGTCGTGTGTATTTGAAATAATAAATACCCCACCCACTATGGGGAAGGGGGGGGGGGGGGGGGTGCGTGTATTTGTAATAATAAATCCCCTGACCCCAGAATAAGGGGCATATGACCAGACCCCTAAAACTTAAAATGACTCAAAGTATCCTAGGCGTCCCATTAATTTGTGAAGATTCTCTTGGTAATTAGTAGAACAATGAATTAGGCACAGATTCAGATTTAGGCCTAGATATCGCCATCTTCCGATACTAAAAACCTGAGAGGGTTTAACGTTACAATCCACTTTTTTTTCTTTACAAGGCTTTTCGCTTTTAACAAATTTACTTACTTACTTTTGATTTGCTTGATGATTTGCAAATTGAAGAAAATTCTAATTTGGGCCCAGATTTAGTTTCAGATTCAAAATGTTGCACCTTGTTGTTTGAAAAGTTTACTTATCAACTTTACTTAACATGTTTTGTTGGTTTGTATTATAGGTGTAGTCGGCGTTAAGAAAATTTACAACTACTATAAGAAGTTTGGCTACAAGACCATTGTGATGGGGGCTTCATTCCGCAACATTGGCGAAATTACCGAGCTGTCCGGTATGGATAACATGACTCTCGGGTAGGCATTTGGGTTTGTGGCAGAGTTGGAGTCGAGTACTTTCCGAGTACCAGCTTGACTACCAGGGGCCAATTTCATAAAACCTGTAAGCACACAAATTTGCTTATTGGTTACAAATCAAATATTCAGGTGATGTTTATTGTTTGTGACTGAAATTCAACAGTTTTTTGCTTAGCATGAAAAGTACATGGACTTTTGGCCGGTAACCTGTTTTTACTGAGCAAAACTATATTTTTGTACTAAGCAAATTTTTGTGCATACATGTTTTATGAAATTGGCCCCAGGATATTAAGAGATGTAAACGATTTTTCTCAAAATACAACCTCTTGGAGAGCAAATGCAGAATTTAGTTCAAAACTACAAGGGTTTACAGCTTGGCTACTCGGCGTTTTTTTAAAGCAAATATTTGTATCCCGTTTTTAAGGGTTTTCGTTTTTCATGATTGTACAATTAAAACTATAAACATAATGTTAAAGACCTTTTAAAGCTTTTTTCTATATAACAGAGTGGTTGATTGTTTGCAGTATCGCACAAGAGGTTATGGGAAGAAATACCATGACATGGATGCATAATTATTATTTTACATCAAACATGCAAATTCTGCCCGAAACCGGCAGAACAGTTTTGAAAGATTCCAAAATTCTAGGTGATATAACTATTTAATGAAACTTATTTTTAATTACTTCATTGATCAATGCTATGATAATTCAAGCAATTACCAAGGGTGTATCCTACCTTTTTAAGTGGAGTAAAAGATTGCTGCTAATGCTGCTAAATGCTGCTAAATTCGTCGCAAGTACCGTAATTTTGTGTTGTGCGTTTAATATTTTCTCGTCAGTCCCAAGCTGCTGGAAGAGTTGAAGACGACCCAAAAAACTACATTGACCCGGAAGTTGTCACCCGATTCAGGTTGGAAATTTCTGTTCTGTCAACATTGGACTTACATGTAACCTTTCAGAAAATGTTACATCATTTTCCCCCATAGATTAAAACCCTTGTCCATGCTAAGTTACAGCTAAGTTAGTGATATGCATTTCCTTCAATAGGCCACATGCAGCCTCATTGGTTAGGGCCCAACTATGCATTATAATAAATTGTCATGCCCCACTGGGGTATTTTTCTATAACAACTGAAAACGGTGTTCATTTTCTCTTCCGAGTGCTGTGACATTGAGCACTGACATTGAACCGAAACTGACAAATCGGCACTGACCTGTGACAAACATTCTTAAACAGTGCTGGTAATTTCATTTATAATTGTCTGTATTGCCAGCGCACGAACTGACGATGGAGAAGATTTCCCTTAATGAGCAGCAATTCCGCTGGCTGCATAACGAGGATCCGATGGCCGTGGAAAAACTCTCCGACGGAATCCGACTCTTTGCGGCCGATGCCATCAAGCTTGAGAACCAGCTGAAGGAAAAACTCACTCATTAAATCTCCCCCTATTTTACTTTTTTATTAAAGGTGTACAATTTTCGAGCAAAAGTAAACGCCTTCCGAAAAGAAACACTGGGTATTCTTTTTGTTAACTCAAATGCCATTTAAAAAAAATAAGGGGAAACAAAATATAAGGACATTTTAGAAAAACTTAGGAATTTTTTTTTTGTCAATCCAAGAAGCACTGAACAAAACCTTAGCAATTTGCCAGTTTCTAACAGGCATATTTTAAACGGGCACTGCACTAGTTTACAACAAATGCCACTAGCAGACTAGGCATCGCTTACCGTGACGGCAACTGGCCAACCCACCCACTGCCCGAGTGCCAGGATTAGTACATGTAGTATACAATTTTGTACAATGTATTAGCATTGTTTTGCAGTGTTTACCACATCACTCATTTAGATTGTGGCGTGGACTTGTTAATGTTATTACATTAGTTGACATTGTGAAGTGGGCCCAGATTTGCTTCAGCACACAAATTGCTGCTAAAGCACGAACAGATTGCTTAGTAAAACCAGCTTAGCAGCCACAACTCCACGTGATGTATATTTTAGACAATGGGCCGTGATGTTAATATCCCTGTAGTTTTCAAGTTCAATGACCACCATCTGGGGTGGGGGTGGAATTTGATAAAATGGGGCCCAATACCCTTGCAACACCTGTTTTGTTCACACTCGCAAATGTTGCGCATTAGCGAGAACTGCTTCCCTGAAGTATCTGTTGAAGGGCTTCTATCATTTTCTCAACAAATTCCCGTAAAGGTTTTTCCCATTGCTTTTGTGGGTCAAATAATGGAACAATATTAGGTCACGGCCCATTGTTTATATTGTTTGTTATGGTATTTATAAGCTGTTATTAGCTTAGCATAAGTTGATAACAATCGCATAGAATTTCAGCTTCTCACCAAGCAAGTCTTCTTTTGCTGAAGCATATTTTGGTGCTTATGCAGCTCTAATGGAATTGGGCCCAGAACAAATAGCAACTTACCCTTTGTCCAGATCATAATGAGATAAAAATCACCAGTTATGTTTACATCATGACATTTGATTGGCTTGTAATGTCAACAATCTTCAATACATAAATATAAATTGTTTTTACAATAACAGTTTCAGATATAAAACTGTTTATACTGCATCGAGTTTGGTAGGATTGTGTATAGTCCATGTTCTTCGATAATGTTATACAGATATTATAATATTTAAGGTGGCAAAGATCGGAATTATAAAAGATTGATTACAGTTTTTAATATTTATATAATGTAGTTTTTACCCGATTCAAAATACATTGGTCATCCATAAACGTTCCTGAATAAAATTGTAAGATTGATTTTACGGTTACATTATTATGAAAGGAAAGTATTGAATCCAAGAAAGATACAGCAAAGAAATGACAGAGACCTGTGTACCGGTACCACACTTTAATATGTAAAATTGATTTGTAGTTTCGTTTAATTCTTGCTTTTCAGTTTAGTGGTTACATCTATATCTGTGCACCAGATATACACATTATAAATACATTTTTACACAAAAGTCATATTGATCTTTTTTCCCCTTATTGAGCCAGGATCGTTTGCATTGTTTTGTTTTTGAGCAAGGTCCTAATCTAATTTTTCTTCCGAGTTTAAAAGTGTGTTAAAAGGGAAGAAAAAGGAACAATGGTCTGTTGATTTTCACATTAATTAAGTACTGTGTAGCATAGACAAATTGTGTATACAATTATATAATGTTGGGTGGTTGATTAATACAAAAAAATACATTGGTTGTATGGTGATTTAATTGGATCTCGTGGGTTTTTTTAGAAGGAAAAAATAGATCAACAGGAAAATAAAATAAGATAGGCACAAGATCAATGAGTTTAGAAAACAAAGTTTGTTTCGGTACTAATAACGTAACCATGCTAATTAATGACATTAACGTACATATATACTCTCGAAGCATTTGAACATTGGTCGGTATTTTTCTTCGTGTTTTGGCATGCTGCCTCGCTCAAAATTATTTTCCTTAGATCGACAATTACAAAGAAACTCGCACGCAGCCATTTTTCACTTCTAGGGCAATTATAGATCCCATTTTTCAACCGTAATTTTATCAAGTTTGTTCTCGGATTAAAGCTAAAAAACCAGGGAGTTGATCCTAGCTATATTTACACAATCCCACCATTATTTTTGTTCACCAAAAGGCTTCCTTTACCAAAATAATGGTGAGGAGCCCATTTCATGCTAATGTCTGAGCTCGCGTAAAATTATCCTTAGGGTAGTTCGCCCTTGGCAAAGACTCCCCTGATGAGGTTTCCTCTGCCCCATCATGCATCGTGTGAGGGCACTGTGCAGGATTAACGCTAGCTAGCAAGCCAGCCGCGCCAGGCTACCCTATAATATAGCCGGTGCACGTACATGTACATGTACGTACGGGGCGTGTGTGGCTCCTCTTGAGTGGTAAGTTGATAATGATATTCCTTTATAAAATAAAATTGAATATTTGAGCGTCGCGAAGGGGCGAGCTGTCCATAACAACATCCGTTAACAATAATGTTCAACCAGGAAGGAAAACCTCAAATTTTCCCCTTCGCGCTAAAACGTACAGACTGTACTACAGTGCCTTATGATCTGTACACATGCATGATCCTGAGAATATAAACGAGGTTCCCGGATGCCCGACCGAGAGAATTGTCATTTTTCTGAATGACCGTTTACTCATCACATCAGAGCAACTCCCAAAACTTCATAATAATAGGCCTAGGCCTAGGCCTAGCCCCATCAATGCTGCTCAAATCCCAGAGCCTACTTAAACCATAGAGCAAGGAACATTCCTTGCTCTATGTTAAACGTAGTATTACCCGGACTTCCTCCGACCGTATTGCGTCTTTGTGATCAAGACAACCACAGTACATCATAATGTACAAATGGTGGAAGGTCCCAAATTCGAAAACATGTCGTTGCTATGGAAGTACTAACTGACCTCGTTAATTTAGCAACTGGGGGATTCTGTATCTTCAAACCGTCTACAAATACAGTCTAGCTATATCCTGTAATTTCTGTCACAATTCTTTGCTTTCCCCAAAAAACAAATGCGAGAACAATACCTAGCGAGATAGAGTTTTGCACAATAAGGTTGTTTCACGTTCCAGTTGCGCATGCTCAGTAGAGCGCCCTCTGTAGGCCTACTACATGTAGGAAGAGGGGAACACCCATATAAACACGCTATCATCCGGGTAAGTTGGGTACCCCTTTTTGCGCTGAATCCAAGATGGCCGCGGAACGTGAAACAACCTTATTAACATCGCATAGCGCCATTAACAGCAGCTTTGGTCATGCATATCGAGCGATGCGTCATCTATAATTTTGGGGCAGTTTTTGGCGCTATGTTTATGTCCATAGCAACATAATGTTTTCGGGACTGCGCCATTTTTTCATGTGGCCATTTTAAATTGTGGCTCACAAGCCACATTTATGGGACTAGCCTATTCGTATGCCAAAATCAACCTCCAACTGAACTGCAGATGTCATAAACGTTGCACATCGAATTCACAGTGTTTAGTAACTCGTAACGCACAATTAGGTCAACTCGCTCTGTACCATCTCGCTACCAACTCGCTCCTAACCAACTCGCTCCTTACCAACTCGCCCCTTACCAACTCGCTCCTTACCAACTCGCCCCTTACCAACTCGCCCCTTACCAACTCGCCCCTTACCAACTCGCCCCTTACCAAATCGCGCCTTACCAACTTGCCCCTTACCAACTCGCCCCTTACCAACATGCTCCTTTAATACCAACTCGCCGTTGAAAACTGATTTTTTTTCAAAGCAAGCCAAAGCTTTGGTTCGCCAATCCACTTGCCCAATATCCCCCCCCCCCCCCCACCCCCTCCAGAAGGGGGTGTAAAATTTTCCATTCTTCGTGCACATTTATACATGTATTAAAAAGCTTTACCGCTGGTAATATTTTAATACAAAGAGTGGTTTGTATGACTAACAAGGGTTTTGTTCTTTTTAATTAAAAATTACATCTGTGAACTCTAAAAGTTCGTATTTTATCGTTGAAGTTGATGCTTCCAATCAAGATTGCCTGCACAGTCGCACACGTGGTAAAGTCGAACGGGTCACGGTTGTTAATAAAACCTAATTTTTGATCACAACTTCTGCGTCCAAAAGAGCCTCCACAAGCGCGCCACCAACAACTGCTGCCTTGATCCAATCTAGTAAAAAATTGTCATTGTGAGAAATAGAAAACGTTTTGCAGATAATTTGATGGTTGATTCTTTGAAAATGTATTCGTCAAACAACATTGGAAGAGAAACTGACATAGGCCAGGTGAATTTGAAGTGCGAAAACCCTTGCAGGAGCGGGATTTGAATAACCCTAACCCTAACCCTCCCAAATTCTTCAAAATCATTGTGATTTTGCACACACCCTAGGGAGTTGGGGTTTAATAATTAGATTGCTATTTAAGTTTGTTTGTGTTGTTTACCTATGTGAAGGTGGATGCAGCATGTAATTACCGGTACATTAAACTTCTGCGAGAGTGCAGGTTGCATCATGGGTGGCTGCTGTTGCCATAACAACGATGCTACTGAAGATGACGGCGAGGAAAAATACATGATAACCAACAATGAAGAGCAGGAGGCGCCATCTAAGGATTACGGCTCTCTGTCGACAGTGGAGGACAAAAATGAACTACAGTATGAAGAAACGCCTAATACAAGCAGGACCTTGAAACAAAGCCCTAGTACTGATGAGCTCAGAGAGTCAGCAGAGCCATCATCTGATGGACATTCCTCTACCATTGATCTCCATGTATCACAGAGCGGTGCATCACTCCCGCAAACTTCAGAAAGTCCCGCTGCTGAGACTGAGGTGACCAGCAATCTTGATGAAGCAGTCAGTGATAATATGTCACAGGGTGATGTGGACAGGGAGATAGATGAGCTTGTGGCTGCAGCAATGGCTGCTACGGTTGTCTATCCACCAAGCGCTCCTCAGGATGAATCGTCACTGTGTCAATCTCCTAAGCCGTCTGCTGGTAACAAACCATCTGCCCCGTCACCCCAGGACCTTGCGGCATCCGATCAGGATGAGGACAGCGATCAAGAGGCCACGCCTTCGAAAGGCATGTCGCTGATTAAGAAAACACAGCTGTCGTTTAAGAGAGCCAAGGCTAGGGCGACGTCAATGGTCTCCATGCCGTCTAAGAGTAGCAGCGGAGAGCAGATTCAAAAGCAACGCAGTAGTCTTCCAGAGAGAAACACACCTCGGTCAGCCAAAAAGAAGTTTAGCCTGGAGGAAAGAACCACAGAAGGGAATGCCAAGAAGCCATTTTATGTAAAGAAAAACGACCGTGAGTTGCAGACTGCTGCCAGCAAAATGGGCAGTAAGTACAGTAAACTTGCGGTAACTGAAAATAGAATCTCTGCTTGAAGTTACACTTCATTCCCGTTAAAAAGAGAAAAGGATTTTATGTACATTTGTGTACTCCTGCAACTCAAACTGCCAGCACCAGTACCGGTACCTTCACTTGACTGAATCTTTTGTCCGGCTAGTCCCCCCCCCCCAAAAAAAAAAACCAGCCACAAAACGATTTCAAATTTGTTCACAAGTCTTTATTGTCCACACAAATTTGCCATTTTATGTTGGAATGCAGCGTACACGATGCCATTTTGATCGGATTCCAGCCCGAAACTGCAATAAATCCTGGCTTTCAAGTTAGGCTGTGTCCAAATTACTTGGCTGTGGCATGAAAGGTGTACGTGTCTATGGTAGCGGCTGCGGCCACTTCAGTATATTCAATGTGTGTTTTCAAGCCATGGCCATAGCCAAGTAATATGGACACATCCTTGTATGGGCACTAGGCAGTGATGACTTGTAAAATGACAGCATCCCAGAAGGAAGACTTTTAGAGTAATTAATATCTTTACAGTACTAGGTAAGATTTTCAACAGTAGTATTATTTGTTGTATTTTGAATAGCTGCAAAAGGTGTAATTTAGCCTAGATTTGCCAGTTATATTAGAAAACAATATTTAAATACTGTTCTTATGTGAAAGGAAGGAGAGTAACAGTTTAACTTAGTCTCATTTTGCTAACAGTACATGTGGATAAGCTGCGCACAATCATTGTTTCCTCAGTTGTTTTTCTTGTGGCTTGACTTGCCTGTGTTTCGGCAAATCAGAAAATATTTTTTTTATTTTTGTATCTACAGCTAAGACGGGAAAAAGGAAAAAAGGATTTCTTCCAGAAGAACGGATGAGGTCACACTATGCTAAAGGTAAATATCTGGATAAGGCCAATACAAAAAAAATCCTCTGGTCCTGGTTGGCGCGCGCGTCGATTTAATCTATGCGCTTCAATCGTTTTTTAAACAAAATAATAAAAAAACGATCGGCTGCTACAACCAATGACAACATGCTACAACACTGCTGAACTGCATCAATATCTATAGGTCAAATGGCAAAAGGTTCCAACCAACACGGATGGTTTTCCAAACCCCAGCTTGGGCTTCGTCTCCACGTCCATTTCTATTGCCAAACTACACGAATGAAGCCTGAACGAAGACAGGGTTTAGAAACGGCCGAAAAAGGTCATATCAACCTCGTTCCAGTGTGATAAATCAGGATGCAGTTGATGTTTACAAACGATAGTTAGACAATGGGACGAGGTTGTTTTCAGCTGATGCGGTCAAACTATGCACACGCAGGACATGTACGTTAACCCTAACCCCCTAGGCCTTACTTTGGGCTAAAGAACTGCGTACTACAGAATACTACTTAGTATTTTGTAGCACTGGGTCTCTCCATGACTGATGATTGGGTGTGTACTGACAGAGTACAGATACTGCCAACTACAAAATACTATAGTGGCAATACAGGTCAGTAATACTTACCTAGCAAAAAATGCAGTAGTCCAGCTTTGACCCGATGCTGTGTCCCAAGTGACAATTTTTGCTGTGGAGTTTAGAACACCCTACATAGCATACATGGGCCATACACACTCTGAAAGCAGAGGGACCCAATGCTAAAAAGTACTACGAGTGCAATTGGGGGTGAAGTACCAAATACTAAAAATTACTACAGGCATTGCACACAAGTCAGTGAGAGTACTGCATACTACTTTTTACTACTACATGTAGTAGTAAAAAGTCGCATTAGGTAGGGTTAGGGTTAACCAGTTCGCGCCGGATGACGTATATAAACGCAAACATTTCCCCAAATTCAAAACGGATGACGCATAAACACGCCAAGTTCAAGTTCGGAAATGTATGTCGGCACCGCGCAAAGCCGGAAATGCGTGGGTGTGCTTCCTGGTACTATCAGCCAGAACCCGCTTCGGATCGAGTTTCGTTAAAAATAATCCCGCCCGTCGGCTCGGCGATGTTAAAATAATCCCGGCGCGAACTGGTTAATGTGATGTGAGCAACTGTGTTTTGTTACTAGACACAAGTCATGACAGCGTGAAATTTCCCACTTTTTCGGTGTCCGTTGTTTGCAGAGTAAAAACTCTAAAACCGTTCGGTATTGTGTCATGTGACGGCTCGGTAACTCTTCTTTGTGTGTATAAATCTGTGTGCGACGGGACTCTGTCCAAGGGCGAGAGCTTATCGCAACAACAAAAGCAACAGAAATGTGATTGTAAGTAAACAAGAAAAATTATTGATAAACATACCAGTCATTAAACTATACACAGTGTATAAGACACACACAAAAGCAAAACAGTACTCACCTTGTCTGTACAATCCAACTTAAAAAAACAAACCAAAAAACAAAACAAAACACGTCGTCGCCTCGATTCTGGAACTTTGGTCCGACCAGAGACAAATTACTTTTTTTGGGGGCCTTATCTCGTATCGATTTGTTATTCATCAAACAGCAGACTTGCGTAATCGAGTCACCAAACATGAAGTCTGAGTCACCTTTCCAGAGTCCAAGTCCCAAGTCATATAGGAAGAGTACGAGTCGGAGTTATGAGTCACAAAGGTCAAGTTGCTAGTCCAAGTCATGAGTTACCTTTAAGCAGAGTTGTATGACTCGAGTCCAGGACTCGGACTCAAGTCCGTCTCAAGTCACAATTTTGGTGACTCGGACTCGGACTCGACTATCATGACTCGGACTTGCCTCCGAGGACTCGTGACTCGCGAGTCACGTATTTTCACCAACAATACCTTTTTTTTAATATTAAAAACAATTCCGATGATCCGATCATCATGCACATGGAGAAATATTACATTTATCACACTAAATAAGTACACTGTCGTATGGTGTTGCAAGTAATATGTTTTTGATTATTGTGTAGATATGGGCATGTACAGCACATGTATGTTCAATACCCATAATAACACTGGGATATATTTCTGTAAAAGCATTATTGTGCACGACACCAACATTAACGTTGGTATTTTGTCAACATTAGCACCATATTATTACCAGGAAAATGGGAATTTGAATGACTAAATACGTCTTTGGCTGGCTGCGGCTATATTGCTAGTACCTCGATCTTTTTAATGTTAAAACCTAAATAAAATTTAAACTGCACGTACATAACTTTGTTTAAAGGTTCTACGCAGACCTTTCAAGGAGAATTGATGTTTAATAATTTAAAATGTGCCTTGGTGTGTAAGTAACAAGACCAGGGGTGATAAAATGGTATAAAATGACATTAATTGGGGTTATTCGCCGTAAATGTAATTGGCCCCCTCATTACATGTTCAAACACTGACAAATGGTGGCGCTGTTCGTGACGAACATTCGGCAGCATGCGATCCGCGTACGTAAATACATGTACAATGTACATGTACATGCGTGATGCCATGTACGCGGGTACGCACGCAGCAGATTTTGTTCAGACATGGCGAGTGAAGACGACAGTTCGGGGCCGGGGAGCGCATATTCCACAGAATCGGACGAAATATCCGCAGTATCATCAGAAATATTGTTGGCACTGCAGTTGGTTTCAACAACCTTTTAAATTTCATGCCAAACGACTTGTACATATTTTGCTCGAAGAAATCCGGCTCAAAGTGTTCGCTGCATAGCGTGGAGCTTGGTGTCGGGTCTGTCCACTTCGCCCTAGTCAGCCGGACTTTTGCAGTCCAAATCCGTCTAAATTTTGGATCAGTTGGAAATGTGTGCATGCTCACGCCATCTTTGTTGGTGTTGCTGCAACCTGCAGGCATTCTTCTTTTAAATAAGAAAACTCATCAGAACAATTTGACTAATTGATTTTGCATCGATACGCGTGGTACATGATGCATGCATGCAGGGGCACGCTGGTCGCGATGTCGAGGTCTTCCCAAACATACGTCACAATTAAATGCAAATTTTACATGTTAATAAGCTACCATTCTAGGGGCGGGGCCGGTCCCCCAAAGTACTTTATATGTTTTTTTCTAGCCAAAAATAAAACTTTTATAAACTGAAAATCACTCAATTAGTTATAATCTTTCATTTAAAGGTAGGATACACCATTGGTAATTGCTTGAATTATCATGAATGGGTAGATTTGGGGGGTTGTATTTTATAGTAAATATCGTTTAACTGACATGTCCGAAGTTTTACAATCATGGATGCCGAGAAAAACACGAAAAACAGCGTTGGTTTTCCACCGGCGTCGAGCAGTTATTCTTATGTTATCTTTGGCGATCGCGAATTTTTCTTTATAAAATTTTACTTTTCAGAATAATTACAGGATATCTAGCGCAATCATTTCGCTGGATGCCTACAATCATTATTTACTTTCAAATAAGTAAGATATTTCCTAATAATTCGGTAGTAAATATTTTCGATATCTGCAAATGGTGTATACTACCTTTAAACTAATAAAAACCACATTTCTAGCACCCTTTAAATTGAATGTGTTTTATTTTGTCATTTCCAATTCTTATTTTACGACATTTTGGTTTGCAATCAATGGTGAACTAGTCACCAAGTGAACTGGTTGAAGTATTCTAACTATTTAATTATTTAAACAAGTGACTCGGGACTCGGACTCGAATTCGAACCTAGTAACTCGTGACTCGGACTCGGACTCTAAGTGACTCGGGACTCAGACTCGACCCAAGTAACTTGAGACTTGGACTCGGACTCGACACTGGTGACTCGATACTGGTGACTCGACTACAACTCTGCCTTTAAGTACTGAGGTACTGCGAACAGTTTCAATGGTTCAAATTTTTAACAGCTTTCCTCTATTAAATGTAATGAACTAGAAACGCATGTGCATTAAACCGAATAAACCATGAGATTAGCCATTGAAATAATATGTTGTGCAAAACCAAACCGAAACCGATCCGACCCAAAAACGAAACAGATCGACCGACCCGAAACTGACTTTGGGTCGTTTTTTTCTTCAATGTTTTGGCTGGGTCGGTTGCGGTTTTGCGTTTGTGATTTTCTTTGTCCCTGCGACGCGCCGCCATCTTTTTTATACACCAACACAACTAACTACGATTTTTGGTAGTCGCTTGTATTTCGTGTATACCCCCAAGCTGTTTTGGTTTTACGGCTTTATATGTCCACACAGCCCTTTGTCATAGGTCAGAGACTCAGAAACCAGCTGGTGTTGTTGAATAAGGCAAGACAACAATATAGCACGATTGATTGTTTGGGGAGGTCTTGCGGTGAAATCCAGACCTCAAAAAGCTGCGACGACGTGCCGCCCTATTGTTTATACACCAACTACTACGTACTATTTTTGATAGTCGCTTGTATTTCGTGTACTCCCAAGCTGTTTTGGTTTTACGGCTTGATATGTTCACACATTATTCGGCATGCTTTGAACTAGGAATACATGTAACATGAGATTTTTTTACCTTTGATGAAAAAGTTATTGCTTTTTTATGTCGAAGCGACAATCAGAAATAGTACGGCGGCACGTCGGAGGGCTGTATGTTGAAAAAATAGCCGAAAATAACTGAAAGTAAACGGGAAATTCAGTTTTTTTAATCTTCAGATTACATGTTATATACCGTACAAAGTTTGAAAGCCCACAACGTAACCTTTCATTTTGTGTATAATAGAGCTCCATAGCCCCTCCCATTTTAGACGTGTTTACATATTGTTTGGAGTTCAAATTACACAACTAAGTAAACATGCTGTGAAATAGTAGGCTCTGTTGTACATGTAGTACCACAGAACGATGTACAACAGAACGATGCACACAAAATGGTAGTTTTTTCCACTTTATTCATCAAAATCAACATTTCTTTCAATGAAACCTGAAACTGTAGGTATTAAAGATGTCATTCATGACAAAAAAATGAAAATCACCTTTGGATGAAGTGTTTACCCTGTCAATGTTAATTGGGCCATTACATGATAATGCACTTAATACACCTTTTCCCAGAGCAGGTCACAATTACAGACTGTGTGATAGACGCGGTCACAACATGCACAAAGGGTGGGGGGGGGGGGGGGGGGGGGGGGGGGGGTTTGGTTTGATAGATGTATTCTGCTGTAATTACTGCAGTCTGCAATGAGCATCTATTACACAATGATGCGTGAATAGCCTGTCTAACCATATGGCCATGCCAAGCCAAGAGTCTGATAATAACATGTGATGACTGCGTACAGGTATAGTAGACATCACATCACGTGTATTGCCACCACCTCATAATGCCATTTGATAAAGTAGATTTATGCTTTACATGCAGAAAGCCTCATAATGAAGAATTAAAATAGTTTGTAATACATTTGAAAGTACAAGAATCTGCCATAAAATGAATATGGAAACTTGGTTTGAAAGTATTTACGAAATTTACCATTTAACAAACTCAATAACTCAAACTACCCTCCATAATCACACATTCCTATAATTTTTTTTTACAAATGTACATGTACACGTGTGTATGTACCAATACATAGCTGTTAAAAAAACGCCTTAACAGTTTTCAGAAATAATTAATTGTATACACTTTACATAGGGAATTAAATTATACAATGTGTATGTACGTGTACCGGTAGAAGATTTTTACTGGTACATGTACGTGTACAGTACCATGATGTACTGTACATGAATACCGCTGTAAATTACAATAGGAAAAATGATCCCAGGAGACCAAAAACACAACAAAACATCATTAATGCTAAGCATAGTTCCTACAGCGTTATTAACCAGTTCACGCCGGATGACATATAAATGCAAACATTTCCCCAAATTCAAAACGGATGAGGCATAAACACGCAAATGTTCAAGTTCGGAAATGTATGTCATCAGCGAGCAAGCTGGGCCAATATGTGAATTGGGTTTTTCAGTCCCTGCCTGACTCCGTGGGTTTTCTTCAGGATATTCTTCTAGGGTAATAATAGTAATTATAATTAGGTCATTAGGATGAGATGAATCTGTTGTCAAATTCACTAAGATATATTACTGTTTAAAAGTGTTGATGGATGTCTCCCTAAAAACATGTTGTAATTATATTAACTTCAGAATATTAGTTAACGGTTCAACACTGCTGTATAGTATCAGTATCAGTATGTATTGCCCATATGTGACCATCCACGACAAAAGGGCTGTAAAGTCGCCAGAGCTTATTTTGAGAAGAGGAGCATTAAAATATATGTGAACAACAATAATATTTTCATATTCAGTAGTACATGTACTTGTTGTAGCTAACCATAAATACCAACTATAACTTGTAATACATCATTTTAAAGCTTATTTCTTGTAGATTTCATTTCTCTAAATATCTTAAAGCGTCAAGATGCCTACTTCAAAGCCCTTTCGTCGTGGACAGTCACATATTGGAATCTGACCAACTTATATGATGATTCTGTATTGGCTAGAGAATTGTTATATTGTAATTGGATAAAGCACATTCAATCACATGCAGGAATCGGCAGTTTTAAAAGCTTAAAGCTTCTCCAAGTGGGGAAAAATAAGTTGAATTATATAATCGCGCTTTCCATCGGATCAACGATCTCAAAGCGCTTTACAATTATTATTCCGTTCATCAGGCCATGGACCACGCGGCAGCCATTATAGGAACTCAGTAGGCCTCGACCCACACAGGTACCCATTTTATACTCCTGAACCCATGCACCATCGCACATCAGTCGAACACTGTAATTACCACTGGGCCATGGCATTTTACATTCTATTATGTGTTCTTGGCAACCATACAATAGTTTTTGAGAACAGATTTGGTTGTTCAAAAATGTCAGGGTTGGGCATTTTTCATGTCATTTCTAAAATTGAACGAGTAGAGGAGTGGACCATTTTGCAATCATCTAAACCCATTTTGAGATTCACAAAACTATTGTGAAATAAAATATTGTCACTACACGGTAATATTGAAATAGGGTCCAAGCTTAATTCACATCTTATGAGTAGGACATACTCCCAGTGTTAAAATATTATCAGTTGGAACTTCATGTATAACCTATAACCTTTCCAAGCCAACAGTATTTTATTGGAAGTTGACTCGGTTTCTCGCTTGTTTCTTTTAGATCGAGTTGCCCAATTTGAGGTCGAACGAGACGTCCGAGAAAAAATGGCATCCCAGAAATCAGCTAGTAGTGATCCAAGAAAGGTTGGTAAAATGAAACAAATTAAACGCGCTGAATCTGTGTTCAATCCAAACTAAAAACACCGTTAGAGGAGCTAGGCATAGAAGCCTGAGACACACGACTGTCCATTATCCACCCACAAATATAACTCTCCCAGATTCTAGTGAAATTTGCAGGATTGAGGAAGGTGGTGCAACCCAGTCACTATTCCTCTATGCCCAACCCAGTCACTATTCCTCTATGGTGCAACCCAGTCACTATTCCTCCAAGGCTTGTCCAGCAAAGACATAAAACGCATCCAACGACTCCAAAACAGAGCAGCCAAACTAATCTTTATGGCAAAAAAGTTAGACCATGTTTCACCTTTTCTTAAACAGCTTCACTGGCTTCCTATCAAGGAACGAATAATTTTCAAGTTGTTAACTTTCACTTATAAATGTTTTAGTGAAAGTGCACCCTCTTATCTCACTGAACTTATCACCCCATACCAGCCGAATCGTACACTCCGTTCCAGTTCCGATACCAGAATCCTCACTAAACCAAAAACTCGATCTTTAATCGCCACAAGAGGTTTTTATGCAGCTGCTCCAAACCTTTGGAATAATCTTCCACATGAAATCCGCCATGCCATTTCCCTTACCGACTTTAAAACATTGCTTAAAACACATCTTTTCCAGACTTGATCTTCATAGATTGTTATTATTTACATTTTCCGTTTTGTATTCACATTTGTATTCTTTTGTGTAAAGCGTTGTGATACCAGTGTGTAAGAACGCTATATAAATGCCCTGATTATTATTATTATGGTGCAACCCAGTCACTATTCCTCTATGGTGCAACCCAGTCACTATTCCTCTATGGTGCAACCCAGTCACTATTCCTCTATGGTGCAACCCAGTCACTATTCCTCTATGGTGCAACCCAGTCACTATTCCTCTATGGTGCAACCCAGTCACTATTCCTCTATGGTGCAACCCAGTCACTATTCCTCTATGGTGCAACCCAGTCACTATTCCTCTATGGTGCAACCCAGTCACTATTCCTCTATGGTGCAACCCAGTCACTATTCCTCTATGGTGCAACCCAGTCACTATTCCTCTATGGTGCAACCCAGTCACTATTCCTCTATGGTGCAACCCAGTCACTATTCCTCTATGGTGCAACCAAGTCATTATTCCTCCATGGTGCAACCCAGTCACTATTCCTCCTATTGGTCTTATTTAGGTTTGAAGAATATGAAGATATTTTAACCAGTCACGCCGGGATTATTTTCACATCACCAAGCCGAGGCGCGGGATTATTTATTAGGGCTAATCCAAGCCTCCAAGTCCGAGGGTAGCCATTTTCTGTAAGTAGCACTAGGTTGTACACACGCTTTCCAGGCTCTTTTGACCATTGGCGTACATGCGTCCTTTTGAAAAAACCACGTAGCGTGCACGCGGCCAGTGGCGAAACCCAAAAATAGATTATAATTTTGTTTGCCGGATAACGTAGCAAAGTGTATTTAGTTACGCATTGCTTGTCTTGTTTCGCCTTGATACAGGCTGCATTGGAGCGAGGGGAACGTCTTGGCCAACTTGACGATACCATCGAAGATATGCGAGATCATTCCTCCTCCTTCGCTCAGGTGGCACGACAGCTACGGGATGAACAACGAGGCAGAACATCTACATTTCCATGGTGATAAGGAACTAGTACAAGAGTTCCTCACAGCTTGAGATGGCTTAAAACAGTTCGGTCTGGGTTCGGTTTGGAAAACTTTGTCCCAAAATTGCTTGGTTCTGATCGGCAGCCGCAATTTTTGAATGTCGAAGTGATTTGCTGTTGGGATAGCTCTACAAACAGGGCTGTAAATGGCTCTCTTTTACATTACGTGCTATTAAATTCAAAGTGAGATTTGGCTTGCATTCAAACGCAGCCAATATCACCCATTTTTCGCCCATCCTTACTAAATGTTTACCACTTTTTTTTTTTATGGTGATGATAAGAGCACGTGAACCAATTCTAAAAACATTTTCCTCAACGTGATCAACAAATTTTAGGCCTTCATCAGGTTTAGTGTAGGCTGGTTTCGGCCAAATAAAGATCCTAACTGAAACAGTGTAGGGGGCCACTATCCTGCTGGCCCTTGGCAATGACAGTGTAAAATATGCCACGCAGACATTTCTTTAGATCCAAAATTGAAGATTGCAGGGAGTAATTCAACCAAACTAAATGTTTGTGTCTGTATTCTCTACATTTTTCATTTTGTATGTATTTTTTGTGTCCTTTTTTATGTTTTAGCCCTGTCGTGGAAGATAACATATCAGAAGACTGGGAATTATGATTACTGTGCAGGGTAATTTCCTCTGAAGCCACAGAGTTGAAAAATAAGTGTGAGAAATACTAGTGTACGTGACATTTGTATACGAGCCATGGTGACCCCACTCCCCCCCCCCCCCCCCCCATATGAGGCACTGCTCGTTAAACAGTGTGTAATGTCATCATTGCATACGGCTATTAACCCTAACGTACCTGAACCATCAAAATCCATTCCCTGTTTTAGAGGAGTTTGGCGGATTCAGGATCATACATGTACCACCAAATATTGAACACACTGGTGGAATCGATGGATTCAGGATTATAAGCCTAGCAGTACTGCAGGATTGTTCAGTACTGTAAAATAGAAACACTGCAAAATATTGTTATGCCAGCATGGTATCCTGATCGGTCCGAATCCATCATACTTTTGCCGATTGTTCATGGATTCAGAATTTGTCCAGAATGTGTACGAATGGATTCTGAAGGACTCAGGTTTTTGCATGACAAACTCAGGACTTTGGTGGATTTGGGACACTTTCTAGTAAAAGCACTGGAGGGGGAATAGGGTTAAGCGTGTACTTGGATCTCTTTGTATACACTAGACGGAGACACAAACTAGCTGTTGATGAACACTACCTTGAAAGTGCAATAGACTGTGAATAAAGAACTTTTGCCATGGTATTACAGCCATGTCAGATTATTAATTTAGTTCCCCAGGGGACCTGTACCTGATAGGGTTATGTAAACCTCAGTTGGTGTAATTAGAAAGTAAATCAAACTTCAAAGATGGATGCAGAGCTGCAACTGGTCGATGATAAAACATCCCACCAATTACTTGGGAAAATAAAAGCTATGATAAAGATTCTAGGTGTGAACATGAAAATGCTATTTAAACCTGCGGAGGCCTTGTCGTTTATATTTCAGGTACATCATGTATACATTCTAAAATGTTTAAAACTCATTACTTCAGTGTTTTTTCTCTGATTGGTGCCTTTATGAGAAATCTAATAAGCTGCAGAGTTTGAAATGGGAATTGTTATAAAATGATATGTCAAAGTCAGAGAGTTATATTCGAGTTCCTGCAAGTCCTTTCACAAGGCCTTTCATAAAGCCAGTCCCAAGTATTAACTGGTTGAACAATGACAAAGGAATGCTTTTGTAACAGTTCATTTGAATAGCTACATGTATGTCCGAACTTATAAGACTGAAGAACTTGTGATGGACTTGCAGGGACTTTTAGGGATCGAATACAACTCTTCAATGTACATTGTAATCATCGCATTCTTTATGTAGCCGTTTTTGTTTTCGTTATAACATGAACTTTGTAGTGCCTTTCTTTACTTCTTATTTAAAGATGTTGATCTTAATTTGAAATGCTTAATGTCCGTGTAACAACTTCAATAGTTGTGTCCAACACACTTGCACTGTACCAATTAAAAATAGATTTCATTCCATAAACTAATTCTTGGTATTAAAGTTGGTCGGAATTAAACTTCCACTAAAGAATTAGGAAAATAAAAAGTATTCATGAATTAAACCAGTAAAATTCATTTATAAATATAAGCAAAAACACAACGATATAGTGGCTTGCTGTAATTTATAAGGAAAAAAACCCACCTATGTTTTAACAAAAAAGGCATAAATGTATATATAAAGTATAAAGAGGGCTAAGTTAAGCTAGGACTGGATTCAGCACTGCATTCAAGTTGAGGTATTTGTAGATATTGTGGCATGTCTAAATTTTATTAAAAATCTGGTGCTGTGTTGATGTATAATAGCCCGTTCAAATATACTGGCTTGGTTTTGCATATATATTTGTGCTGTATTTTTCGCAGTTTTTTTTCAAAAAGTATAGTACTCATAGTGCAAGTTTTATTTTGAACAACAAAGATTGCTTTTTAACATCCTGCCCTAGATTTGACGGCTGATATTATGAACATAAGTTTCCTGGTGTTTGTTCCTGTGTAAATGTATTGGTACTAAACACTGACTAGTTTAGCCAAGACTTATTGGTCGTTTTTTGTTTGTTTTTAACAAATGTGTATAATTTGATCAGAAGGTAAGAGTCAAAATAATTGTGTTACTGATTTTCATTCGTTTGATTTTTAATTTATATTAGATTTATTTTGTATTTAAATAATATTTTTGGCTCGCATATGGGTCATCTTAAATTGGGTCGTTACAATTTATGGGTAAAGGTACCGGGTAATAAATTCCAAATTGTAAAGCGCTTTGATATCCTTAATACGATTGAAAGTGCTATAAATAAGCATGACAATTATTATTAATTATTATTCCATTAAAAAGGGGAACATAGTGTGACATTTTGCTCACTTTTTACTAATTGCATGACATATATCGACTAAATTATTTCAATATTTATTCCTGATCTTGTATGTAGGACAGTTTTTACTATTTGAACATTACTTTTTTTTCTGAGATATTGTACATTTCATAGCAAATTCAGTATTCTGATGTAACAGGGGATGCCATGTCTCTTTTACATCTTTTTATCGTGTTGCAAGATTTATTGTGCAAATCTCTTCACACTGATCACGAAATTTAATCGTGCATATTTTGTGGTTATTGATGATAAATTACAACGTAACAAATGTACTAGGTACACTGATTCGCATTTTTGTATCACTGTGGAGACATGGCTTTGTTCTCGTGTACAAAATAGTTAGAAAGTCGAGCACGTTTTTCAAAATGCTCCCATTTTAACAATAATTTTTTTCCTGGGTTGAAATTTCGACCCAATATACCCTATATTATACCCTAACCCAAACACTAACCCTAACCCACATCCTAATCCTAGTTTTTGAGTAATTTAAGTAAAATCCAAAAATCTAATTCGTGAAATTCCCAATGGAGACCTATTCATCTATAGAAATTTACCCTCCGGAGACGTTTTGTCTCCATTGTACACATTGTGTTCATGTCTCCAGAGGGTACGGTATTTCGCACCACCATGTTACATTGTTTATGGGCTACTGATTTACTTGTGTTTCAGGTAAGAAACTAACTTGAAGGTAGTATACATCATTTACTTTTGCTGTAATTGTTTGTAATGGATTGGTTAGGGCATTCATATTTTAAAGTAAATATTGTGACGCTGTTTAAAATTTGTGTTCATAGAAGCTGGAAAAACCAAGAAAAAAGTGTTGTTCTTGCAGTCTGGTTCCTTAACTTCCTTCAGACGAATTTAATAAATTGGGGGCAGTGTTTGAAAATGATCCGGTTTTTACAACGATTGACAGCCAGCAATCAATTAAACTTTTAAAAACTTTTAAAAACCACATCACATCATATCAGGTGCTGTGATTTCACAGGATGTTTACAACTGTTATTCACTTACAGTTAAGTAAGGTATTTCATAATAAGTGAATATAATTCAGTTTTGTTTTTCTTTTTTTTCCAAAATGTATACTATAGGGGCCATATTTTGTACTGCAAAGCAAAATTGTGTAGTAAGTATAAGTACTGGAATTGCCTTACAACAGTTTGAAAGCTCTATATGATGTGCCTTGAAGTCCTTTACTTTCATGTAATTGTGCCGTTTAATTTTAAGATCAACTTCAATCATAAACAAAATAATAGAAGGCAGACGTTTCATTTGCCTTTACAAAAGGTGACTGGTCATATGGCTGGATGTTCAAGTTTCATCATAACAGTACTTTGAATTTTTTTCTCTACTAATTCAATTTAATTCAGTATTCATAAAATGTATTTGCATGCTTTTCACAATAGGTTAAGTTGGTCATGTGTTTGTGAACCACTATTGTAAACAGCGCTTTCTGAAAGTGACAGTTCTGTGTTATTTATTTCCCATTTCTTATTATATTTTATAATATTTAACCCCTATATGTATACATGATAATGTAACTGTATTTTGGACAAGCATACTTTCACTACCCTGAGGCCAAAACTACCTATATCAACGAAGGGGTTCTTTCACAACGAAAAATAACTAAACCGCGGTTTAGTTATTTTTCGGTGGGAAAATACCACTGACTTCACTCCACAAAATACTAGGTCTGGAGCTATAACTACTAGCCCAAATCAAGATATCTTGGTATCATTTTTCTTCTAGAAAGATTTTCTATCTATTGGTGTAGGTAGTTTTGTCATCAGGGTAGTGGAAGTATGCTTGTTCGTTGGGATATGCTTGTTTGTTTTTGGAGGTGTTTTTTTTTCTTCTTTTTTTTTTTGGGGGGGGGGGGGGGGGCATCTTTAGGTGCATGTTTTTGTTTTACAAGGATTCACACAGTGAATTTTGTGCCTTCATTAATTGTTACAGAAAAAAATATCACAACTCAAGATGGCTCCTGAATAATCCGTTTGAGGCAGTCGTTAAATACATTCAATACTATGGCAACAAATATGGGATCGTATACGTTTAGTAATTACTCCAAAAATTAAGATCAATAAAAACTGACTTGGTAAGAAGTACAGCAGCTTTGGATAGTATAATGCATTTTTAGAAACTTTTCACTTCGAAGTAATGCGGTTATGGAAAAAGATATCACTTTTTATCCCTAAAAATTTGAATCTGGAAGCATTACTGCAGTGACGTTTCTCATCAGATTGTGTATTCCAATGCAGATTATTCTTCCTGCGTGGACATAACCGCTCTAGATTTTTGGCAATATCTCAAAATTGTCGCTACCACCTTTTGAAATGAAATTTGTACAGGTTAGTTTCATGGTATACATCTATAACTATAAAGGATTGAAACAAACAGTGGGTTCCAATTACCAAACGTATACATTATCGGATAATTATCACTCAAAAAACTGTTAAATGCAATGAAATCATTGTTAATGTCGGCTTATATCTTTTCCTTTCCATCCGAAGGCTTCACAGGTCTCTGCATTTAAAAGCATATCGCAGAACCACATGTTTAAAGAAACTAATTCACAGGCGATAAGCAGCATAATATGTAAACTTTGTACGTTTGTCATCTAATAGTGTTGATATAGTATTTTAATATATTCACATGCATGGTCCAATAATTTGGCTTGATATTACCATGATAGGCTAGATTACGCATGAGTGGCCTAATTGGCCGCTATTATTTTTGTGTTTAATTTTAAGCTGCAGCCAAGTACATGTAGTTCACTTGTGCCCACCGCTCGTCATAGTACTGGGCACTGATAATGCGCTTTGAGCTCTGATTAGAATAGAAAGATATTGTGTGAACTGGAGGTTACCAGTTCCTCGGCTCCGCTGTGCTGCGTGCAATTCGAAAGAATTTTATGTTATCTACCCAGAATACCATTCGTTTCCTTGACATAAATCTGTGAACATCTTCTATCTTCTTTCGTATGATAAGCAGCTTAACTTGTTGCTGCATACACCGGTTTGATGACATGAGTGGAAACGGGGTGGACCGCGTGAAGGTTGTCATCTAGCTCCCACCTCACTGTGAAGCTGCATCAGTACATGTACATGTAGTCTAGTATGTGCATGGTCAGACAAATTCTGGCTACAGTTCGTCCACCTTGGTTTAATTTGGTCACGGTGATTACACACTGGATTGCAGTTAACTACTTCAAATCTTTCTGCACAAATGCATATTGCTGGATAGGTTGTGCACCCAATAACAAATGTGCAGCCTTGTTAGACTGGTTTGATTTTGAGAAAATATGACTGCATGAGGCATTTTTGAGGAAAAGCAAACAAATAGGTGATTCTGAACGGTAATTTTGTGCTGAATCTGAATATCTTGTTTGTGTTTCTCAAAATTAGGTCAGTAATTAAGGTCAAAGGTCAGTAAGTGCAAAATTCATTTTTTCACAGGAAATTGTTTACTTTACCTTTTGTATACAATGGTGTAAATAATTTTGCAACTTCTCTTATAATAAATCACGCACAGCATATCAAAATATCTAAAACAATGGAAATTGTTAAAGAATTATTTACTTCTTTTGCGAATATCTCCGTAACCATTGGACTTTCTCTTTTTCTTCACGGGATGAGTTTATACCTGCTTTTCACACCTAAATACACCTTTGATCAGTGTTCTCTGGCTGATTTACATTGTTTTGGGTATTGAGGGACAGGAATATGGTATTTGGTTTCATAAATTATTACAATTAGGACTGTAATTAGAGCCAAGGGTCAATTAGTGCAGAATACCCAATTTTAAGGGAATTCCTTTTATGTTCATTTTTGGTTTGGAGAGAGGGATGGCACTATCACATTCATTACTCTGTGACCTGTGTGGCTTAAACAAATGGATTTTAAGCATGACTTAGTCTTTGCCGGCTATGTCCGATTGAAATGTAGGTGGGCGGACATAAGAGATTGAGTGACTATGATAGGTTGAATAATCAAATGTGATTAGTGGTGCGAGCAGAGGATTATGTTCGCAAATCATCTTGTTAGCATTAGCATGCTTTCGTGCCTTGCTGTTTAGGCATTCTTCAGTTCCTGCTGACTCGCGGAAAAGTTGTGGCTGGGATTGGGTATATTCCAATCATGTAAGTTTGGTTTGAGCCATATAGTTTTTTTAGTCGGTTTCAAATTGTTCGTCCAGTAGGGAGAGCAATATGTTGAGGGTTTCGTCTGGTTCAATTTGTTGTTCGAAAAAGCCAGAGTCTGTTGGGAGTGGTTCGAGCTTTTGGTTTTGCTGTGGTGGTTTAGCTCTTATTAGTTTCTCCCGAATGTATTGGGCTTTTTTGAAGGCAATGAATGGAGGTTTCGGAAATAGTTCCGAAAGTATTTGATTGCCTTGGATTAAGTTCCAGTGTTTGTTTATTGCTAGATGTGTGCCACCGTGGTTTATGGCTGGGCTGTAGGTGGTTGTGAAGACAAGTGGAATTTGTTTTGTATTTTCCCTATCTTTCGTGTTGTGTATCAGTCTCGTTCGGTCGGCATGTGAGACTTTGGTTGTCGCTGTTTTGGTCTCATTGGGATTGTAACCTCTTGTGGTTAGTTTCTCGGAGAATGTTTTGACTTTGTTGTGGAATTCCCCCGCGTTGTTGTTGTTTTTTCCAGCGTATAGCGGAGTGTTTCTCCGTATAATTTATGAACGCTTTGAAAATATGGGGTGGGTGGGATGATGTTTTATGGAGATATTAGAAGGTTTACGTTGGTTTGGTGTAGACTTTGGTGTCTAGGATTCCTGTTTTATGGAAACGGTCTCCTTTGAATATAGTTAAGTCAAGGTAGTTGATTGATGAGTCAGAGGCTTCGTATGTGAATTTTAGAGTTGGGTGCATCTTGTTTATCTCCGTGACGAGATTTGGAAATTTGTTTAGAGTTCCGTTGTAGATGACCAGTATATCGTCTCAGTCTATAGCGCCACCATGTGAGGATGTTATCCGCTTTTTCTAAGTCGAATGTGATGTTACCAATTTCAGGGCTGGATGTAGAGCTCATTGCACAGCCAATTTTCTGGAGAAAGAACTTATTTCCGAATTGGAAACAGTTGCGGCCAAGAATGAGTCCCAGAAGTTTTGGGATGTAAGTCGAGGGTGGTTTTGTGATCGGATGGTTATGGTTTGTGTTTTCGAGGGCATTGCAAACGCATTGGATTGCTTCCGTCTGTCGGACATTTGTGTATATACACATAAACAACATCGATGCTTGTAATTAAGACATCTTGTGGAAATTGTCTTTCTTCCAGTTTGCGCAAATTATGTCTGCTTTGTCGCGGACATATATGGGTTGTGCGGTTACGGTGGAAAGAAGAAATAGTCTATGTAATCTGAAATGTTGGCCGTAGGGCTGGTACATCCACTTATAATTGGTCGTCCAACAAACTAAGGTTCTCCCGGTGGCGGAGTTTTGGGTATGTTTTTTGGGGAAAAATGGTTGGACATGTTGGACAGTTTTGTGGAAGTGGGTTGAGGTATTTCAGAATATCGTTGTTGATGTGTTTGTTGTTTCTCATTTTAATTAGTGTGTTGTGAACCATCAAAATAGTTTGTGGGGTAATGCCTTGGTCCAGTTTGGTATAATGATGGGACTCAGGGTGGTGGTATATAGATAGTCTGAGTGGTTCATAATGCAGATGCCTCTGCCTTTGTCATATGGTTTGACTACGATGTCAGGATTGTTTTCAAGTTTGTTTATGGCGAAAAGTTCTTGTGTGGTCATGTTTTTCTGCCGATTCCTTAGCCTGATGTGGGCCAGTTCGATTTTTGTGGCTTCCAAATATTCTTCTAGTGTTGCACTAGGGGATGATTTTGGTTGCCATTTTGGTGGTGGTTTAAAAGGATGGTTTTTGAAACGTTTGTTACGCATTAAGAATGCAATTCTTAAAGTCTTCGATTGAAGGTACTCACTTACAAGTGAAATGCGGTTTGGTTTCGCAGGAGTGCATGGGTACGAAGTTTAAACCTTTTCCTAAAGCAATTATTTCAGTTTGCGATAGTGTTGCTTTGGATAGGTTCGTTATGAAAGATTGACATTGTTCTGCTAGTGAGCGCAAATAATTGGAGTTGGCTCGTTTGGTTTTCGATTTGCATTTGTTAGAGAAATGGTTAGATTTCGATTGACTTATGGATCTGTTTCTTTGTTGAGTTTTCTTCTTGCCATGGTAGTTGAAAGATTTGTAAATTGTAGTTTGGATATAACGGATAAGGTATGGGGTGGGTTATATTCAAGTTTATTTATTATAATTATTATATTACAGAGGCAAGATGACGCCGGATTTATCTCTTTTGAGAAGGTGTGGTGGTCCTGAAAAGTACCTTTTGGTTTTGTGGTTAGAGAACGACTAGTGTTGTCGGTTTCTTTTGATGCCTCTTGTCGGTTGGTAGGGTCTTGTGAAGAAGCTCAGGAGTTGTTGAGCGGTGGGATAATCTGGACCCTGGAAATCTTGAGCAAGCTTTTCTTGGGCTGAGCGTCTGGCGTTGTTCAGCTGGGCCTCGGTAATTCCTGTGAAGAGCAGCGATGTTCTTCTCTGGAGATTGCTCCAGCGATCCTGGAATGACCCCTGAAATTGTAGGGCTCGGTGTGGACGTGGTGACCGTATTTTTACCTCGATATAAGGTGGTGGTGTGCTAGTCTCGATTGACCGGGAAAGGGGTCGTATTTGGCCGGTTAAGTGCTCCTTGACAGATGTCAAAATGTTGACGTTGACTGCCAGGAGTTTCACCAGTTTGAAGTTTTCCTCGGACAATTTGTGTGAGACCGTGGTTGGTGTGGATCTTGATGTGGATGGCCAGAGTCTAGTTCACATGATAGAAGAAGTGACTCATCGTCGCTTGTAATGCTGTTTGGGGATGCTGGATGAAATGGAGCTGGATGGAGATGGAGGAGGCTGGCTGGACTTGCTCTTCTTGCGTGAGTTGGACTTGCTAAACTTGATGCAACTGTGCAACAGGTTTATTAATCTGTTCCTGCGCCCTCTATTTGATAGGAACTTCACAGAAATTGCCGATACAACCAAATTTGTAAGGGGGGGGGGGGTGTCATAAATATACCCGTTACATGTTCATTATGTATGCCTATCAATATATCCACATAGGCCTACTATCATTATACAGTATACTACTGGGCTTTGTTTTGTATTCTAGTGCATTTATTACTACATTTCCATTGCCGGTCTCGGTCGGTCTCGGCACCGAGACCCGAGACCAGACATCCGAGACCAAGACCGAGTCATTAATATTCGAGACCAAGACCGGCTAGCCGAGACCGAGACCAGGCCCCGAGACCAGTCTCGAGACTGAGACCGGTCTCGAGTATACTACATCACTGATTTAGACAGTGGGTAGGGATTCCCACCCTGTAGATTTAACAAAAGCATGTGAGGTATTGTATATAGGGGCCTATACTACAGCACCAGCATTTTGTAGGGATGCACAAAAATGAAAGTTCCTAATAATTGGTATTCTGCACTAATTGACCCTTGGCTCTAATTACCGTCCTAATTATAACAATTTATGAAACCAAATACCATATTCCTGTCCCTCGGTACCCTAAAATAATGTAAATCAGCCAGAGAACACCTATCAAACGTGCATATGTTTGAAAAACTGCCTGAAGAAACTCATCCCGTGGTGAAAAAGAAAAGGTCCATTAATTTCGATATTTTGACATGCTGTGTATGATTTATTAAAAAAGAAATTGCAAAATTATTAACATCATAGTATTTAGGAGGTAAAATAAACCATTTCTTGTGAAAAAAAGGAAATTTGCACTTAATGACCTTTGACCTTAATTACTGACCTAATTAGGCAATTTTGAGAAACACAAACAGGATATTCATATTCAGCACAAAATTTTCTTTCAGAATCACCTATTTGTTTGCTTTTCCTCAAAAATGCCTCATGCAACTTAAATAGGCACATTTCTGGATTTTTTGCCTAGACTATGTGGGGACATTGTATTGTTCTCCATTTTGTCTATGTACATGTACTTGTAAGCATATATACCCCCATACACTACTTTGTACACAACATTTGTTGTGGAGACGACCCATTCATTGCACTGGATACATATTCAGTCCCTTTGTGTAAATATGAGCTCTAGGCCCTACATGTATTTCATAAATAAATTATATGTCAGTATGTATTAACGGATGGACAAGGAAGATACATTTTTTTGTACAGATTTGAGATATATTTGTGTATTTATTAAAAAACATTCCTTTAACTTTAAACTTAAAACCTAAATATACATGTATCAAAAGTACATGTAAATATATGCTGCATACACTGTAGCCTATGCTAGCTATATACTGAACTGAGGAGCCTTTTTGCAGAAAGTTGAATGATGTATTTGATACGGTCACCCGTCGTTAATTTGTTCTATCTTCTCAACACTAAAATAAATTTTATCTGAATAAGTCTTCCCCTCTTTCCCTTTGTTTTTTTTCTTCTTTTATCTGCGTCCTTGTTTCCTGCTTGTTTGTTAATAATCCTTTGTCAAGCATGCCTTTTAGTTTTGACACGCTCCTAAGATGTTCTTGTGAAACTCTCGCTCTCTAAGTTTAAGGTGAGTTTATGTATACATATATACATATACAATATGTGTAGCAGCAATCTAAATTTTTGCATGTTATTGAACTTTCTGTGCATTCATTGTACACAATATGCCCTCTTAAGATGTCCGCTATTGCATAAGGGTTATTGTCGATTGACACAAATTTATACTTGGTTAACTTCTTGAAGAGAGAACACAATAACTCTGTCAAGCGAGAGATTGCCTTGCATTTGTATGCAAATTAGGTCAAATATGATAATTATGCAAAATATCTCCAATTTCTCTAAATTACTTGATAAAGGTTTAGCATTGCATTCGTATGCAAATTCGGTCAAAATTTGATAAATATGCAAAAATGTCCCTTAAATTAATTGATAAGGGATTAGCTTCGCATTTGTATGCAAATTAGGTTAAAATATGATAATTATGCAAAAAATATGATTGTCCAAAAATGTCTCCAATGTCCCTTAAATTAATTGATAAGGGGTTAGCTTTGCATTTGTATGCAAATTAGGTAAAATAATATAATTATGCAAAAATGTCTAATGTATATTAAATTAATTGATAAGGGTTAGCCTTGCATTTGTATGCATATTAGTCAAAATATGGTAATTAGGCAAAAATGTTTCCAATCTCCCCATAACTAATTGATAAGGGGTTAGCATTGCATTCGTATGCAAATTGGGTCAAAATATGATAAATATGCAAACATGTCTCCAATGTCCCCTAAATTAATTTATAAGGGGTTAGCCTTGCATTTGTATGCATGTTAGGTCAAAATATGGTAATTATGCAAAAATGTCTCTAATCTCCCAAATAACTAATTGATAAGGGGTTAGCATTGCATTCGTATGCAAATTAGGTCAAATATGATAATTATGCAAAAATGTCTCGAATGTCCCTTAAATTAATTGATAAGGGAATAGCCTTGCATTTGTATGCAAATTAGGTCAAATATTTCTCCAATCTCCCCATGCAAATTAGGTCAAATTATGACAATTATGCAAAAAACGTATACAATGCCCCTTAAATTAATTTATTAGGGGTTAGCCTTGCCTTTGTATGCAAATTAGGTCAAATTATAATAATTTTGCAAAAATGTCTCAAATTTCCCTAAATTAATTGATAAACGCCTTGCGTTTAAAAATATTAGTTAAAATTAAAATATTAGTTAAAATTAAAATATGATAATTATGCAAAAATATCTTTAATGTATCTTAAATTAATTGATAAGGGGTTAGCATTGCATTCGTATGCAAATTAGGTCAAATTATGATAATTATGCAAACATTTCTCCAATGTCCCCTAAATTAATTTGTATGCAAATTTGGTCAAAATATGATAATTGTGCAAAAATGTCCCCAATCTCCCTATAACTAATTGATTTGTATACAAATTAGGTCAAATATGATAATTATGCAAAAATGTCTTCAATGTTCCTTAAATTATTTGATAAGGGGTTAGCCTTGCATTTGTGTACAAATTAGGTCAAATATGATAATTATGCAAAAATGTCTCCAATGTCCCTTAATTTTTTGATATGGGGTTAGCCTTGCATTTGTATGCAAATTAGTTCAAAGTATGATAATTATGCAAAAATATCTCCAATCTCCCCATAACTAATTGATAAGGGGTTCGCCTTGGATTTGTATGCAAATTAGGTCAAATGTGATAATTATGCCAAAATGTCTCTAATGTTCCTTAAATTATTTGAGGGGGAGTCGGGTTGGTGTAGCGGTTCTTTCCTCGCCTTCCACCACTATGACCCGGGTTCGAATCCGGCCTGGGCCAATATGTGGATTGGGTTTTCAGTCCCTGCCTGACTCCGTGGGTTTTTCCCCAGGATATTCTTCTGGGGTTTTCCTCCCACCTCTAAAACTGTAACTTCTTCACATTAATTGTTGAATGAAATAAAAAATTGTTAAATGAAATTTGTTCCCGCCGTGAATATGGCCATTGATGCTGGTACGGCGTTAAACCCTAAAAACTCACTCACTCACTAAATTATTTGATAAGGGGTTAGCCTTGCATTTGTATGCAAATTAGGTCAAAATATGATAATTATGCAAAAATGTATCCAATGCCCCTTAAATTAATTGATTAGGGGTTAGCCTTGCCTTTGTATACAAATTAGGTCAAATATGATAATTATGCAAAAATATCTTCAATGCTCCTAAATTATTTGATAATGGGCCGGGGTTAGCCTTGGATTTGTATGCAAATTAGGTCAAATGTGATAATTATGCCAAAATGTCTCCAATGTTCCTTAAATTATTTGATAAGGGGTTAGCCTTGCATTTGTAAAAATATTAGTTAAAATATGATAATTATGCAAAAATGTCTCCATTGTCCCTTATTTTTTTGATATGGGGGTTAGCCTTGCATTTGTATGCAAATTAGTTCAAATATGATAATTATGCAAAAATGTCTGTAATGTATATTAAATTAATTGATAAGGGGTTAGCCTTGCATTTGTTTGCAAATTAGGTCAAAATGTGATAATTATGCCAAAAATATGATTGTCCAAAAATGTCTCCAATATCCGTTAAATTATTTGATAAGGGGTTAGCCTGGAATTTGTATGCAAATTAGGTCAAAATATGGTAATTATGCAAAAAGGTCTCCAATCTCCCCATTCAAATTGGGTCAAATTATGATAATTATGCAAAAAAGTCTCCAATGCCCCTTTAAATTAATTGATTAGGGGTTCGCCTTGCATTTGTATACAAATTAGGTCAAATTATGATAATTGTGCAAAAATGTCTCTAATGTATCTTACATTATTTGATAAGGGGTTAGCCTCGCATTTGTATGCATATTAGGTCAAAATATGGTAATTATGCAAATTAGGTCAAAATATGGTAATTGTGCAAATTAGGTCAAATTATGATAATTATGCAAAAAAGTCTCCAATGCCCCTTAAATTAGTTGATTAGCGGTTAGCCTTGCATTTGTATACAAATTAGGTCAAATTATGATAGTTATGCAAAAAATATGATTGTCCAAAAATTTCTCCAATGTCCCTTAAATTATTTGATAAGGGGTTAGCCTGGCATTTGTAGGCATATTAGGATATGGTAATTAGGCAAAAATGTCTCCAATCTCCCCATAACTAATTGATAAGGGGTTAGCCTTGCATTTGTATGCAAATGAGGTCAAAATATGTTAATTATGCAAAAATGTCTCCAATGTTCCTTAAATTATTTGTATGCAAATTAGGTCAAAATATGATAATTATTCAAAAATGTCTTCATTGCTCCTTAAATTATTCGATAATGGGCTGGGGTTAGCCTTGCATTTGTATGCAAATTAGGTCAAAATATGATAATTATGCAAAAATATCTCCAATCTCCCCATAACTAATTGATAAGGGGTTAGCCTTGGATTTGTATGCAAATTAGGTCAAATATGGTAATTATGCAAAAATGTCTCCAATCTCCCCATGCAAATTAGGTCAAATTATGATAATTATGCAAAAATGTATTCAATGCCCCTTAAATTAATTGATTAGGGGTTAGCCTTGCATTTGTATGCAAATTAGGTCAAATATGATAATTATGCAAAAATGTCTTCAATGCTCCATAAATTATTTGATAATGGGCCGGGGTTAGCCTTGCATTTGTATGCAAATTAGGTCAAAATATGATAATTATGCAAAAATATCTCCAATCTCCCCATAACTAATTGATAAGGGGTTAGCCTTGGATTTGTATGATAATTATGCAAAAATGTCTCCTATGTTCCTTAATTTATTTGATAATGGGTTAGCCTTGCATTTGGTATGCAAATTAGGTCAAAATATGATAATTATTCAAAAATGTCCCCAATGTTCCTTAAATTATTTGATCAGGGGTTAGCCTTGCATTTGTATGCAAATTCGGTCAAAATATGATAATTATGCAAAAATGTCTCCAATCTCCCCGTAACTAATTGATAAGGGGTTAGCCTTGCAATTGTATGCAAATTAGGTCAAATTATAATAATTATGCAAAAATGTCTCAAATTTCCCTAAATTAATTGATAAGGGATTAGCCTTGCGTTTAAAAATATTAGTTAAAATATGATAATTATGCAAAAATATCTCTAATGTATCTTAAATTAATTGATAAGGGGTTAGCATTGCATTAGTATGCAAATTAGGTCAAATTATGATAATTATGCAAACAATTCTCCAATGTCCCCTAAATTAATCGATAAGGGGTTAGCCTTGCATTTATATGCAAATTTGGTCAAAATATGATAATTGTGCAAAAATGTCTCCAATCTCCCCATAACTAATTGATTTGTATACAAATTAGGTCAAATATGATAATTATGCAAAAATGTCTTCAATGTTCCTTAAATTATTTGATAAGGGGTTAACCTTGCATTTGTATGCAAAATAGGTCAAAATCTGATAATTATGCCAAAATGTCTCCAATTTCTCTAAATTATTTGATAAGGGGTTAGCCTTGCATTTGGTATGCAAATTGGGTCAAAATATAATAATTTTGCAAACATTTCTCCAATGTCCTCTAAATTAATTGATAAGGGGTTAGCCTTGCATTTGTATTCAAATTAGGTCAAATATGATAATTATGCAAAAATATCTCCAATCTCCCCATAACTAATTGATAAGGGGTTAGTCTTGCATTTGTATGCAAATTAGGTCAAATGTGATAATTATGCCAAAATGTCTCCAATGTTCCTTAAATTATTTGATAAGGGGTTAGCCTTGCATTTGTATGGAAATTAGGTCAAATATGATAATTATGCAAAAATGTCTTCAATGCTCCATAAATTATTTGATAATGGGCCGGGGTTAGCCTTGCATTTGTATGCAAATTAGGTCAAAATATGATAATTATGCAAAAATATCTCCAATCTCCCCATAACTAATTGATAAGGGGTTAGCCTTGGATTTGTATGCAAATTAGGTCAAATGTGATAATTATGCCAAAATGTCTCCAATCTCCCCATGCAAATTAGGTCAAATTATGATAATTATGCAAAAATGTATTCAATGCCCCTTAAATTAATTGATTAGGGGTTAGCCTTGCCTTTGTATACAAATTAGGTCAAATATGATAATTATGCAAAAATGTCTTCAATGCTCCTTAAATTATTCGATAATGGGCTGGGGTTAGCCTTGCATTTGTATGCAAATTAGGTCAAAATATGATAATTATGCAAAAATGTCTCCAATCTCCCCATAACTAATTGATAAGGGGTTAGCCTTGGATTTGTATGCAAATTAGATCAAATGTGATAATTATGCAAAAATATCTCCAATCTCCCCATAACTAATTGATAAGGGGTTAGCCTTGGATTTGTATGATAATTATGCAAAAATGTCTCCTATGTTCCTTAATTTATTTGATAATGGGTTAGCCTTGCATTTGGTATGCAAATTAGGTCAAAATATGATAATTATTCAAAAATGTCCCCAATGTTCCTTAAATTATTTGATCAGGGGTTAGCCTTGCATTTGTATGCAAATTCGGTCAAAATATGATAATTATGCAAAAATGTCTCCAATCTCCCCGTAACTAATTGATAAGGGGTTAGCCTTGCAATTGTATGCAAATTAGGTCAAATTATAATAATTATGCAAAAATGTCTCAAATTTCCCTAAATTAATTGATAAGGGATTAGCCTTGCGTTTAAAAATATTAGTTAAAATATGATAATTATGCAAAAATATCTCTAATGTATCTTAAATTAATTGATAAGGGGTTAGCATTGCATTAGTATGCAAATTAGGTCAAATTATGATAATTATGCAAACAATTCTCCAATGTCCCCTAAATTAATCGATAAGGGGTTAGCCTTGCATTTATATGCAAATTTGGTCAAAATATGATAATTGTGCAAAAATGTCTCCAATCTCCCCATAACTAATTGATTTGTATACAAATTAGGTCAAATATGATAATTATGCAAAAATGTCTTCAATGTTCCTTAAATTATTTGATAAGGGGTTAACCTTGCATTTGTATGCAAAATAGGTCAAAATCTGATAATTATGCCAAAATGTCTCCAATTTCTCTAAATTATTTGATAAGGGGTTAGCCTTGCATTTGGTATGCAAATTGGGTCAAAATATAATAATTTTGCAAACATTTCTCCAATGTCCTCTAAATTAATTGATAAGGGGTTAGCCTTGCATTTGTATTCAAATTAGGTCAAATATGATAATTATGCAAAAATATCTCCAATCTCCCCATAACTAATTGATAAGGGGTTAGTCTTGCATTTGTATGCAAATTAGGTCAAATGTGATAATTATGCCAAAATGTCTCCAATGTTCCTTAAATTATTTGATAAGGGGTTAGCCTTGCATTTGTATGGAAATTAGGTCAAATATGATAATTATGCAAAAATGTCTTCAATGCTCCATAAATTATTTGATAATGGGCCGGGGTTAGCCTTGCATTTGTATGCAAATTAGGTCAAAATATGATAATTATGCAAAAATATCTCCAATCTCCCCATAACTAATTGATAAGGGGTTAGCCTTGGATTTGTATGCAAATTAGGTCAAATGTGATAATTATGCCAAAATGTCTCCAATCTCCCCATGCAAATTAGGTCAAATTATGATAATTATGCAAAAATGTATTCAATGCCCCTTAAATTAATTGATTAGGGGTTAGCCTTGCCTTTGTATACAAATTAGGTCAAATATGATAATTATGCAAAAATGTCTTCAATGCTCCTTAAATTATTCGATAATGGGCTGGGGTTAGCCTTGCATTTGTATGCAAATTAGGTCAAAATATGATAATTATGCAAAAATGTCTCCAATCTCCCCATAACTAATTGATAAGGGGTTAGCCTTGGATTTGTATGCAAATTAGATCAAATGTGATAATTATGCCAAAATGTCTCCAATCTTCCCATGCAAATTAGGTCAAATTATGATAATTATGCAAAAATGTATTCAATGCCCCTTAAATTAATTGATTAGGGGTTAGCCTTGCCTTTGTATACAAATTAGGTCAAATATGATAATTATGCAAAAATGTCTTCAATGCTCCATAAATTATTTGATAATGGCCGGGGTTAGCCTTGCATTTGTATGCAAATTAGGTCAAAATATGATAATTATGCAAAAATATCTCCAATCTCCCCATAACTAATTGATAAGGGGTTAGCCTTGGATTTGTATGCAAATTAGGTCAAATGTGATAATTATGCCAAAATATCTCCAATGTTCCTTAAATTATTTGATAAGGGGTTAGCCTTGCATTTGTAAAAATATTAGTTAAAATATGATAATTATGCCAAAAAGTCTCTAATGTATCTTAAATTAATTGATAAGGGGTTAGCTTTGCATTTGTATGCAAATTAGGTCAAATAAAATAATTATGCAAAAATGTCTCTAATGTATATTAAATTAATTGATAAGGGGTTAGCCTTGCATTTGTTTGCAAATTAGGTCAAAATGTGATAATTATGCCAAAAATATGATTGTCCAAAAATGTCTCCAATATCCGTTAAATTATTTGATAAGGGGTTAGCCTGGCATTTGTATGCAAATTAGGTCAAAATATGGTAATTATGCAAAAATGTCTCCAATCTCCCCATGCAAATTGGGTCAAATTATGATAATTATGCAAAAAAGTCTCCAATGCCCCCTTAAATTAATTGATTAGGGGTTCGCCTTGCATTTGTATACAAACTAGGTCAAATTATGATAGGTATGCAAAAATGTCTCTAATGTTCCTTAAATTATTTGATAAGGGGTTACCTTGCATTTGTATGCAAATTAGGTCAAATTATGATAATTGTGCAAAAATGTCTCTAATGTATCTTACATTATTTGATAAGGGGTTAGCCTCGCATTTGTATGCATATTAGGTCAAAATATGGTAATTATGCAAATTAGGTCAAAATATGGTAATTATCCAAATTAGGTCAAATTATGATAATTATGCAAAAAAGTCTCCAATGCCCCTTAAATTAGTTGATTAGGGGTTAGCCTTGCATTTGTATACAAATTAGGTCAAATTATGATAGTTATGCAACAAATATGATTGTCAAAAAATTTCTCCAATGTCCCTTAAATTATTTGATAAGGGGTTAGCCTGGCATTTGTAGGCATATTAGGATATGGTAATTAGGCAAAAATGTCTCCAATCTCCCCATAACTAATTGATAAGGGGTTAGCCTTGCATTTGTATGCAAATGAGGTCAAAATATGTTAATTATGCAAAAATGTCTCCAATGTTCCTTAAATTATTTGTTTGCAAATTAGGTCAAAATATGATAATTATTCAAAAATGTCTTCATTGCTCCTTAAATTATTCGATAATGGGCTGGGGTTAGCCTTGCATTTGTATGCAAATTAGGTCAAAATATGATAATTATTCAAAAATGTCTTCATTGCTCCTTAAATTATATGATAATGGGCTGGGGTTAGCCTTGCATTTGTATGCAATTTAGGTCAAAATATGATAATTATGCAAAAATATCTCCAATCTCCCCATAACTAATTGATAAGGGGTTAGCCTTGGATTTGTATGCAAATTAGGTCAAATATGGTAATTATGCAAAAATGTCTCCAATCTCCCCATGCAAATTAGGTCAAATTATGATAATTATGCAAAAATGTATCCAATGCCCCTTAAATTAATTGATTAGGGGTTAGCCTTGCCTTTGTATACAAATTAGGTCAAATATGATAATTATGCAAAAATGTCTTCAATGCTCCTTAAATTATTCGATAATGGGCTGGGGTTAGCCTTGGATTTGTATGCAAATTAGGTCAAAATATGATAATTATGCAAAAATGTCTCCAATCTCCCCATAACTAATTGATAAGGGGTTAGCCTTGGATTTGTATGCAAATTAGGTCAAAATATGATAATTATTCAAAAATGTCCCAAATGTTCCTTAAATTATTTGATCAGGGGTTAGCCTTGCATTTGTATGCAAATTAGGTCAAAATATGATAATTATGCAAAAATGTCTCCGATCTCCCCATGCAAATTAGGTCAAATTATGATAATTATGCAAAAATGTATCCAAAGCCCCTTAAATTAATTGATAAGGGGTTAGCCTTGCCTTTGTATACAAATTAGGTCAAATATGATAATTATGCAAAAATGTCTCCAATGTTCCTTAAATTATTTGATCAGGGGTTAGCCTTGCATTTGGTATGCAAATTAGGTCAAAATATGATAATTATGCAAATTAGGTCAAATTATGATAATTATGCAAAAAGTCTCCAATGCCCCTTAAATTAATTGATTAGGGGTTAGCCTTGCAATTGTATGCAAATTAGGTCAAAATATGATAATTATGCAAATTAGGTCAAATTATGATAATTATGCAAAAAGTCTCCAATGCCCCTTAAATTAATTGATTAGGGGTTAGCCTTGCATTTGTATACAAATTAGGTCAAATTATGATAGTTATGCAAAAATGTATCCAATGTTTCTTAAATTAATTGATAAGGGGTTAGCCTTGTATTTTTTTTAAATTAGGCCAAAATATGAAAAATGTCTCAAATCTCCCCCAAATTTATTTGTAAGGGGTTAGTGAGCCTTGCATTTTTATTAAAATTAAACACACACACACACATTTTTTTAAATTCAAATTGGCAAAAATTTGATCCTTTGGTCAATGTAAAAATTATAAGGGGTTACATGTCAGAGTCTGTTTATAATTTGAGCGATTATTGTTTTGATAAGTGCCAACTAGAAACTTGTAATGCACTATTTTTACACGGCTATTTTGTACAAAATAAACAAATAAATTCAAAAACCATGGTATTGGCAAGTTACATAGGTTAGAACGGTCACATTCTTGTTCCTATATAGAGGTTCTCAGCCAGTTCGCGCCGGGATTATTTTAACATCACCGAGCCGAGGGGCGGGATTATTTTTAACGAAACGCGATTCCGAAGCGTGTTCAGGCCGATAGTGCCGGGAAGCACACACACATGCATTTCCGGCCTTGCTCGCTGCTGACAGACATTTCCGAACTTGAACTTGGCGTGTTTATGCGTCATCCGTTTTGAATTTATGGAAAACTTTGCGTTTATATACGTCATCCGGCGCGAACTGGTTAAAGATACTTTTTATTAAGTGCGATCTTGTGCGGAAGTAGATACAGTCTTGGAAACATTTTATGTTGTGGAAAGATTTACTATATTCCCAGCAAAACCAAGTAGCTAATATGTTCTCACTCATCTTCACTGTGGTCCCTGGTTCAACCTCCACTTATGGAAGTGGAACCTGTGCACATTTTTTTTTTTTTACATTTTGAAGATATTTCAGCAATAGTATAAAACTTATCTTTGGGACACACCCAGGCCAGGAACCTGTGACCCGGTATGTTCTGGGCTTCAGTCCTAGGCCAGTCTCGAGGGTGGGCTTGAACCCAAGACACTGCGGTCCTGGGCTCATCTTTTTTCCAACCCTAAGGATGGCACCACCTGGGCTTGAACCCAGGACCCTATGTACTGTGGTCCTGGGCGCATCCTACTAAGCAGTCTGAGCTACTTGCTCTGAAAAACAAAATTGCTCGGATGTTATATACAACCCTTAGGTCGACTTAATGTAACTATAATGCCTTATTAAATTACCATTCATGGATATTCCTCATGCAAATAAACAATGCATGTGTACAGTGTATTTATCACAACCGTGGTTAGCTGTATTTTGCAGGCATTATAAATCAATCGCCAGAAATTTATACCAATTGTATACCAACAATTAGATGTTCTCATATTATTTAAGTTTTTTACAAAAATAATTTATATATTTTTATATAATTGTTATATAATTGAAGAAACTTTATTTTGACATACTGATGAGCCAGGGAGTGAATATGTTTCACGCTCGGCAGCTCGGATATAATTTCAAAATCCAGCAGTCAAGATTTAGTTTGTTGTCTCTTCTATGGGGTTTGATTACATCAGCTACACGAAAAGGAAGTCCAAAATTGTATTGAAATAATAAAATGTGTATCAGATTAGGTCAAATGAAAATGAGAAATATGTTATACTCCCTACAAACTACAAAGTATCAATATAACTCCGGTTGAACAGTTTAAATATAACCTTTTAGACCTATATGTAATATAATGTGTGTTTGTATATATATGCTATGCATTTGGTCTTGGACTCATAAATGTACACTTTTGAAAACCTGCATTAAAGGTATGATACACCATTGGTAATTGTTTGAATTATCATCAGTGGGTGGATTTAGGGGGTTGACTTTATAGTAAATATCGTTTAACTGAGCTGTCCAAAGTTTTACAATCATGGATGCTGAGAAATGCAAGAAAAACGGCGTTCGTTTTCAACCGGTGTCGATTAGTGGTTCTTATCAACATAAGAACCACTAATCGACACCGGTTGAAAACGAACGCCGTTGTTCTTGTTTTTTTCGCGATCACCGTCCGGCGATCGTGATTTTTTTTAAAAACAATTTTTGAACAATTACTGGATATCTAGTGCAATAATTTTCCTGGATGCCTAGAATCATTATTTACTTTAAAATAAGTAAGATATTTCTTAATAATTTGGTAGTAAATTATTTTGATATCTGCAAATGGTGTATTCTACCTTTAAAGATTACAAAGGTGAAAAAACAGTATTGACATTACTTAGTTACATGTAAATAGCATAAATATGATGTTGCACATCAACATGGTGAATATATTAAATAGCTGCATATTAAATGACCTGCAGGCTTATACACGACCAATTTCTATAAATACCTATGAAATACCTATAAATACAGTATGAAAGACGTATTTAAAACCAAAGAAATGTTTCCAAATGCTTTATTGGTCAGCTGAGTATTTGCCATCTTCGCTTTTAAGTGCCTGTTTTGTTTCCGACCTTGGCATGTTTTAAGTTGTCGTGCAACAGCACATCTGTAATAAACAAAAGCAGTATTAGTTATGGTCATGGAGGAACATTAACCCTAACTCCTTTTGGTGATTTAATAATAATTTAATAATAATTACACATTTATACCGCGCAACATATCTGTCCAGAAACAGGACACCCAAGGCGCACATCAGGAGAGAAAAAAATTAAAAATTGGAGGAAAAAAGGTTCGAATCAATGAATGAAGTATTAATCAAATCACGAGAAGGTTTGGGTGTATAAGAAAGTCTTCAAATTTGACTTAAAACACTGTAGGGATGAAGATTCGTGGATGTCCCTTGGGAGAGTATTCCAAACTCGTGGTGCAGCTACTACGAGTGACCTGTCTCCCCACGATCGTCTCGATCTGATCTCCGACAACCTGTGCAAGTTGCCGGAGCGAAGACCTGAACGGCAGGGAACATTAGTTTGAAAAAGCTCCGAGATGTACAGTGGAGATTGACCGGTAATTGCCTTAAAGGTTGTCATGGCAAGTTTGTATTGAAGTCGCTGTTTGATGGGGAGCCAGTGTAGTTGCTTGAGGATTGGTGTGATATGTGATGAAGACCGGGAACCGGAGATAAGACGTGCAGCTGTATTCTGCACCTTTTGCAGTCTCTTGATCTGTCGTTGAGGTAACCCAAATAATGTGGAATTGTACAAGTCTAGACGTGAGGATACTAGTGCATGAATGAGCAGCTTTGTTGCTTGTGGATTCAGGTACTCTCTAATTCTGCGAATGTTTCGCAGGTGGTAGACCGAAGACCTAACACAAGATGAAATTTGATGTTCCATAGTCATGTTGGCGTCGAGTATCAGACCAAGATCACGAACTTTGTCGGCAGGGCGTATTTGGGAATCCCCGACTTTGATGTATGGGATGGTGACTTTCTTTCGGTGTTGAACAGATCCAAAGAGAATGAATTCACTCTTGCTTTCATTCAGTTTGAGATAGTTATTTGTCATCCAAGTCATGATCTCTGCTACACACGATTCCAGTCTAGCAAGGAACCGTCTTCAACCGTCTTCATCCTTGCAAATCCTAACACCCTGTGCTATTAAACTGTGCACTAAACAGTGTGGGAGTTTGGCTGGATAGGGAGATCGTTAGGGTTTAGTCTCCTTGGTTTAAATGAACCAAGTATGACCACCAGGTACATGTTGTATGTCTTCACAGTATTTCTTTTCTAAATTGCAATCCTTTCTAATTTGCCAATCATTCCAATTCACCATTGTAGAATGCCATAGCCTCATGGTGAAGCATTCAATTCGCAGTCTGTGGGTAAAGCAGGTTGCAGGTTCAAGTCCGCCCTGGCACTATGGTGCGTGTGCCCTTGGGCAAGGCACTTTGATACTCATTGGTTTCCACACCCAGGAGTGAAACGAGTACCTGTGAGGCAGAGATGGTTTTTATTAGCTGCTTTGCACCAAAACAGCAGTATTGAGCTGTATACTGCTCAGGGAGCCGAGAAAGTATTTGGAATGTGGGCCCAATGAGCCGGGATGACAGTCTCTTGAGTACCGGTCCTGGTAGATATGTAAAAAGATCCACCGCTCTACGAATATTTACCTGTTGTATGCGTCACCTGTCGCAGTTGTTTCGGCATTGAAGTTGTTGGAATCTCTTCTCAAGTTTGTCAAAGTCAATGCTGGTCTTCCCGACACTGTTGTGTAGAGGCAAAGAACTTCTTTCCTGCGGCGAAAGTGGTCTACAGATGGACCAAAAAGTAACGAAAACAATAACCTAAGTGAACCTACATAAGTAACATTCTGAAAAGTTAAAACATTAAAAAACTCTGCAACCGTGGATACGAGTCAGTGGGTAGTATGAAGACAAATTAGCATTTGCTTTTACTACAAATTTTTAAGCTTTTACTAGCATCTGTATGAAAATGAAGCAAAAGGATTTACTGGAAAGTATTTACATGCCCCATTAGCAATGCTCGTTGTAATGGCAATTCACTTACCTTTGTTCTTTCAGCTTTTGACGGGCATTTCGTATCAGATGGCCAAGACGCTTAGATCTTGTCATGTCTTCGGCAAGTTTACCACTAGATGATCGCAGATTTGGGTTTACACATTGTAGACTCTAAAAAAACCAAAAAAACATAAAGGTAATAAATAACGATGGGTTGTATTGTTTTAAGGTCGTATACACCATTGGTAAGTGCTTGTATTTTATATCGTTACTGACCTGTCCGAAGTGAGTACTCATCTAATCCAGTCATTATTCCAACTGCGCATGAGCACATGAGACTTGATCATTTGGATGGATTCATCGACCCTGTCATCACTTATCAAATGTGTTTAAACAGCAAAATAATTTGTCCCTAAAAACATCTTCCCAAGCTTTGTCACTCAAGTAAAACAAAATTATGTTCTGATTTTAGTGCCTTTCATAACTCTCGTTTGTTTAGTCATCCATGGCAATGACATAATGGACCTTTTACCATTGAACCGAGGACATTCTACCATTTTCACAGACATTTATCTTTTTGGGGAATATTCAGTAGTTTTGCAATAATATGTGTTTGAAACTTTGAAACTTTGTATTTTTTACCAGCAAGGTTATGACCATTTGTTTCCTCTCTAACTTTGCAGCAAGATGAAGTGGGGACAGTCCATGAAAATTCTGGAGGTTAACGATGGAGGAATCCTTTCCCACAAGCAGAAGCAGACTTTCTAACCCTCTGTGTTCATTCATGCATTCCACTGCACGGTGCATTGCCGAACACCCATCGCGCAGATTAATGGCACATAGATGATTTACGTGGGTACCTGCACCAATTTGAAGGGTAAACATTTCAGATTATTAAGTTGGTCACCTTTTTTTCACGAGGGAATATTGTTTTTGGGTAGAAATACCAGTGACTAATTTGGGGAACCACCAACACAGGGCTGGATAGTCAGTTGGTAGAGCACTGGAACGGCAAACCGGAGGAAGCTGGTTTAAGTTCTGCTCCAGTCAATATCTTTTTTCAATTTCTCAGAATAGTATTAACTGCATCCAGTCAGTTTCGCTTGTGGTTCATTTGAAATGTTGTCCAAAAATTAATATTGAATTACAGTTCAATCAGGTTTATGGATGCGTAAATACCTCAAGATCTAGATCAGCCCCTAGATTATCACAGCCATAAACATGCTCATAAATAAATAATGTACATTTGATTTGACCTAAAATGTACCTTGAAATGATCTTGAAGAACTTGGCAGCGATCCATGCCTCGTCAAAACTTGATCTTTGTTACTCAAATCACTGGAACTTTGCAGGGAATTGATATCATTGGAACTGAATGCTCTCTTGCTGTGCGACACTGCTGTTTTGCATGTATTGCTGTTTAAAGCACCTACAACAAAGAAAGCAAAAACAAACATTCAAAATCAGGAATTGTATTAACCCGAACTTCCTTGGGCGTTTAACAAAATTTTGTTTATGTTTTACGCGGCGAACAATTTGGGGTATTCGTATGAGCATTTCCTGCCGTCTTGAAATTCTGGACTGTATCTCGTATAATTGGCTCGGTGACAGCATCAGACTGGTGCCGCAAACAGTGCATTGAATACAGGACCAATATCACACTGGTAATTGAGGTTCCATGTCACTGTAGTGAGCATCTGCGAGATGGCAGCATCACCGAAGCTAATTGTCATGGAATCGAGACTACACACAAACAGCCCAGGTTTTGGGGGTCAGAAAAGTGACCACACATGGATGTTTTCGTGGATGTTTATATCCTACTTTTGAATGTCCTTTCCGATTGGCACCTTTTCATTTAAAACGTGTTTTGTAGCCTAATTTGGGCGATTTATAGCCATAGTGTCTCTTTAATTACCGCTTTCAAATACGATTGACATAGTTTAGGACCAGTCAAATTGCTTTTAACGAAGGCGGACACAGAATTGACCTAATTCCCAAGAGCTGGGAAAGAAGTTGTTTGGGTGGAACAGGTCATAAGGAAAGATTCTCGATTGGAGAATTTCTTATGATTGTGGGGGATGGAGGGAGGAGGGACTTTTTTTTTTTAAACAGAGCATGTAAAGCAAATATTGCGAGGGTTTCTGGCGAAATGAGACGGAACTGGGCAGAGATTGAAATTAACAATCTCAGGTATTAGAAAAGGTGATACAATTCTCCTTACAATGCTGTTTGTTGCATTTCTATCAGTTTCAAGACTGTTTAAATTTACATTTATCAACATGTCACCCCGAAAAATAAGTTGAGAAAAAGGTCTTTGAACTTGTGATATGCAAAAATTCCAATTGTTTTTCCCTAAAACACATTCATTATACAACTTCCAAACTATTTCTTCACAAAATATAATTAGTTGGCATACTAAAGATTACAAATATCTTCAAAAATGAAAATTAAAAAAATATCTGCCATTATTCATTATTTTGCAGTTTCCTCCACTGTGCCCTGTGCCCAGTTCTGTCTCATTTTGCCATAATGCCTCACATATATGAATTTATGAACCTGGCAAAAGCAAAATCATAAGTTTTTTTACCTGCACATGCATCATTTTCTGAATCATCAGATGCTGATTGGAAGCTGTATGATTTTGAGAAAGTACGTCTCTTTGCACGATTCCTTTGAAGGTTCACGGAAGATGAGAAACCTGCAAATGTCAAAAACAAAAAATGTCCCATGTACTATACTGTCAATATTTCCCTTCTTTCGATCTTTTAATAATTAAAGGTAGGATACACAATTTGCAGATATCGAAAATTTTTACTACTGAATTATTAAAAAAATAACCGACTTATTTGAAACTAAATAATGATTGTAGGCATCCAGCAAAATGATTGCGCTAGATAACTTGTAAAAAAAAAAAAAAGAACAACATAAGAACCACTGACCTGACGCTGGTTGAAAACAAACATTGTTTTTCTTGCTTTTTTATTAGTATCAATGATTGTAAAACTTTGAGCACGTCAAGTAAACAATATGCAAAAATGAGTCTGATGTCGCCAAATACATTTTTACGTAAAGGGCTGTTTGTTGTCTCGGAGGTGATTTTTCTTTCAACAAATAATATTTTTGTTTTAAGGCATTTTGGTTTTTCGACACCTATATTTTCAGATCTGAGCGATTGAAAAGATTGTTTTGATCCCTAAAATAAATTTAATACAGGTTTTGTCATTCTCTTACCATAGCATCTGATGAAGCACTACAGTTGTAAATCTTCATTTCTTTTCAAAGACATTTTTAATATAACTGAAAAAAAGGTAATTTCCTAAAATTGTAAAAGACCAATGCATTACACTACGGAGTTGTGTCATAACAAATGAAAGCTTATTTCCTGCTTTTTCTGACCAACTGTAAAATTTAAAAAAAAAAAAATTGTTAACACATCAGACTCATTTTTGCAGAGTGGGTCACATATTTACTATAAAATACAACCCCTAAATTCACCCATTCATGATAAGTTAAGCAATTTAACCAATGGTGTATCAGAAACTTGATTTTATTACACTCAATTCACAACGTAACCGGGAAATAAGTGTAAGTCAAGGTTTTGTTTGTTGTTGCAAACACTACATGTATAGGTGCATGTGTTCTCTGTAATTACCTCCAAGGACAGAAACATAATGAGAAAACAATAGATCTTTTCAGTCCTTGGGCGTCTTTTGTTGAATTTCATCCTTGGGTGTTAGAGTGTATGGTTAGTTTATAGGGTTGGTATTACAGGAACAAAGAAACACAAAGGCTCAACCTCAGTGGTACAGTAAAACACGACTGGGTGATCGGGCATAACATTTTGTTGTTGTACCATGAAGAACTGACCTTGAAAAACTACAATATTGTTAACAAGTAATCCGCGGATGTGACCATTTTTTTCCGCGGTCGAACTCTATATGTTTTTTTCATTTTTTTAAATGACCTCAAAAACCCCTAGATGACCTTTGACTCCCATTTAGGGAGATTTGTGATAAATCCAAGGATCAATCTATCCAAAGTTACATTAAAATTCATCAAATTCTGTAGACAAAAACATTTGAAGCATATTTGAACAATAAACTCAAATGACCCCTACATGACTTTTGACCTTAGTAATCTGATAAAGAATAATCTGATAATCTTCCCACCCAAGAGTCGCTGCATCCAAGTTTCATAAAAAAACTGGAACTTTAACATGTACATACGGGCATACAGGTAAATGGTTATGATATAATTTAAGACTGTTAAGTGTCTTCCAAAACATTATTTAGATGATACATTTTATAAAATATCCGAAAATCCGAAAAATAAAATCCGGCAACCTTGGAATATTTCCAAAGCATACTAGGGGTGTGTATTAATAATAATAATAATTTGGGAGGCTAATCATCCTTACTCGCAGCTGGTGTGCTGAATTGCGAAGGACGCGGCTACAGCGTGGTCGAGTCGCTGGCACGTAAAGGCGCCTACGGCAGCCGGCCACATCGACTCATATAATGACTACGGAGCACAGCCTGAGATCGAAAGTGTTTGATTTTTTAGGAGGGAGGAAAACCGAATGACCTGGAAAAAAACCTTGTGGCACAGGAGAGAACCAACGCACAACTCTACTCACATATGGTCCGGGCCGGGAATCGAACCCGGGCCACATTGGTGAGAGGCAAGCGCTTTACACACAAGCCACCCATGCCACCCTTTTTTTTACGTGTAGTTTGGAAACCGGGTACCCGATTACAACAACAAAACACGGGTACCCAAAAACAAATTAGTTAATACAGCAAGATAGAAGTGTTTACAGTGAGCTTTACTTTAACTGCAAACTCGTGAGCATTATATATTTTGAAATATATTTTGTTTTCCTATGTAGCCTGGTTTCATTTTCGAAATTCCAAAAAAATTAATGACATTCAAAACCTTTCACTTTCATCATCTGCAAAGTTACTATGGCTACGGGTACTGGATTCCATTATCTAGAATTGGTTCCTGCCATCAACGGTCGGGTACTCGAGTACTCGAGTACCCGGATACGATGCACAGCCCTATAAAGAGTGAACACAAATATGCAGATACCATTGAAGACCAATACCACATACATGTACCTTTGAGCATGGATGGTAGAGTGTTGTACCGGTACCGTTTCTTCACAGATCTTTTTGATCCATTATCCTGATCACTCAGGTTACTCACTGATGAACAAGTCTCCGGTTCTGTGGAGTATTCCTCGACGGTTGGAAGGCTTCTATCGTAGGAGCTGCACCATCCGGGATGAACACCATCATATGCCCCAGAATCTACAAAACAGTCGTTCTGGCTGCTTGGAATTCGTCTTTGCTCAGACCTATTAAAATTGTGTTATGAACAAGTAGTCATAAATACCCGAGACAGTACATTGTATAGCCATTCCTGTTGGTCGAGAGCCTGACAAGTGGGTATGTTTAAACGGCCGATAGAACATGGCCCAGCCAGTTTTAAATGTTTTTTCGGTATCGCATTAAAATTGGACTCTGATGAAGTCTGTTCCATGACCCTTTCATTGGTTGGCTGTATTTTTGCAATGCTTAACAATACATGAATGATACTTACACATCAGCTTCCCCGTCCGTCTCCTCCACACTTTGAATAGCTGACCTGAGAAGGAATTTAACAGTCTCTACTTTTCCATACAAGCATGCAACCATCAGTGGGGTATCGCCGGTTCGATTCCGAAGGTTGTGATCAAATTTTGCCTATGTAAAAAGCATTAAAGGAACAATAGACCATTTGTCAGCTGTTCATTTTAATCGTTTTGAAGATGCAAAAGTGCTGAAGCCGATTATTAAACATTTAACAGTAGCCATATACATGTATATAATTTTACCAGTTCGTGTCGGATGACGTGTATACATGCAAAGGTTTTGAAGAAACGAATGACAGATAAACACTTCACGTGCAAGGCAGGGAATATTTGTGTACTAGCCACATTTTATAGTGAAATCAGTCTCAGGGCACATCTTAGCTTGGATCAATCTTGTAGCGGTCCACTCGCCCGAGGTCCTAAGATAAAGACGTAAAAGCAAACGAAAAACTACCTGCCAAACTTTGGCAAGCTGATAAGCTCCTCTGGTGGTTCTTATGTACGCTGCAATTTGCTCCGCGCGTTTCCTTTGGTGATGCTCAATGAGGACTTGAACTCCTTCAAACTCCCAACACTTGTACAGTTGCCCTTCGGCATTCACAAGAGCCGAGCTAGCACCGTGGGACAGTAGAAGCTTCACAATGCGACTAAATCCTGTCGGAAGAGAAGGTGCAAAATACTTACCTCACATTCAATAGTAGCATTCTGTGCAATAAGCCAGTTCGGTATTCCTACTCTGCATATGTGCACATAAAGATTGGACCATTTTTTCTTGCAAGAAAAAATGTCATCATATGTGTGCAAAAAGCATAGCGGTACCAGCAAATTTAAAGAGATCGTCGTGTTCAGAAGTAACATTTTTCAAAAAACGTTTAGACAGTGTTTTCAGGTGTCTTGAATGTCCAATGTTTTGTATGAACAAAAGTTTCCATTGTCATTTTGATTGCACAATTGGAATACCAAACTGGCTTAATTACAAGGAATTGTTATCACTGTTATAATTGCGATGTATATTTCAACCTTCATCAGATGGAAACACAATTGTTTTTAGAGTGGACATGCTATTTAAGCTCCCATTCATTCAACTTGTGTGCTCAATAAAATATTATACTTTTGCTCACATATGTTCTTGATTTATCATGGGCTTAGCCTTGAGCAAGGCTGTTAAGCTTGTTCTCTGAACGAGCGAGCGGCCACTATACCGTACAGCTGATTTGTCCAATCCGTCTCTGTACGGCACGCTAGCCTCAAACCAGGGTTCTCTATGGTAGAACGAGGTGAATGATAGCTTTGATTGGCCCTCGAGCGGACGACCCCACGTTGTTAAAAAACATGAGTGAGTGAGTGAGTTTAGGGTTTAACGCCGTGCCGGCATCAGTGGCCATATTCACGGTGGGAATGTGTACAAATATAAGACAATAGGTAGTAATAAAAAACAATCAAGTCAAATGTGGAGAATATAAAACTTGGAGTCGGAAGGAACAATTATCACAAAGGAAAAGAATGAGAACGTTTTAAAAGAATGAAAGAATTATTGTATAGAAGTGTAACGATAGACTGATTCAAGGCAGTTTTCCAGGAGAATCCCGTGGAAGGCGGGCCACAAGGGATTTCCAGACACACGGCACCCTGTCTAAATGGGTCCCGCAAGGCCGGCCGTTTCCCTTGCCGTTAAAAAACATGACACTACAGGACATTGACCTCGTCGCGCGCGCCGGGATTGTATGACAAAAACAACGTTCCACCTTCCGTGACATTATTGGCCGTTGACAGTATACATTATTTAAGGTAATGACTCTAGATGCATATATCGAGTCAAAGTTTACAGTGTTTGATTGGCTTGGCCGAATTCGGCCTAAATGTAGAGAAACACATTACAAATCTGAAATGGTCGGGTCAAGGCTATCATTTGTGTCGACTATGCCATATATACTGTTTACGGATATGTACGTGTGGGGTTGTTGAGTATGAGGCTAGTGTGCGAGCCTAGTGTGCTAGGCTAGCGTGCCGTACAGAGACGGGTATATGGATCGGGACAAATTCAAGCGTGATAGCCTTGGTCAAGATATCATGTGCTTGGATATTTGATTAGCCTAGAATATGATCATGTATCTATAAATAAAGTTTCATGAAATTGTCCTCAACAAAAATGCCTTTGAGAGGTACATACCTTTTTTCGATGCGACTTGTAGAGCTGTAAAACCAAGGTGGTTCACTGCGTTTATGTTTAATTGTTCATTTTCACAGTGACACCCGTCACCTGTTTGGCTGGTTGAACACAGTTTTCCACTTGTTTTAGAAAACGACAGAAGATGTGACACGATCTCGTATAAGCCTCTGGAACACGCGATGTGCAGCAGAGTTGAACCAGTTGTCTGGTGTTGACTCCAAAAATCTCCCCCACTCTGCAAGTATCATTATGTAACACAGCACGAAAACGCGACTTATTCACTAGCAGACTAGTATATGATGAAGATAAATATAAAATGCCTAATTTTATGCGACGTGTATTTTAAATATAACAAGATTATCTGTAAAATGAGACGGAGCATTGTATTACTGCTAAAATGCATTCCATAGAATCTATAGAAGCGTCGGAGGTCAAAGAAAAATATGGGCTCTGGCCAGCAACCATTCTTCCCATGGGGGTGTACGCCGCTGGTGATATGCGCCGCGCTACGTTCATTTAATATCGTATACAAGTGGGATTGTTTTGTCTGGTTGCTGACTCTTTACTATGAATGTCATAGTGGGAATGGGAACCATATCAAAGTCAGGTTAGATGGCGTCAGTGTTGAGCACCAACTCGCCTTTTCTTTCCGCTGAGGGAGGTACTTGTGCACAGAGCCCATACCAAGATTTTTTAGTGTGCTATCCATAAATGTAACGCGCGGCTCGATAAAGCAAGGCCGTTTTCCCAGCTTTGGCTTCGTTCGTGCAATTTAGAAATCGTGCAGGACCTGCAGACGAAGCCTAAAGCTGGGGTTTGAAAAATGGCCCGTTTCACGTTCCAGTTGTGCATGCTTTGTACGGCTTCCTTTGTAGGCAGAAGGGAATAACATATCCGGATGTTAGCATATAAACACACTACCATCCGGATAAGGTTGATACCCCTCATGCTGCGCAGAATTCAAGATGGGTGCAGAGTGTGAAACTCCCTTATTTTCAATGTTTTGGAAGAACATTTTCTTGAAATTCCAACTGAAAACAGTAATCCAGCGGTGAAAGTGACATAATAAAATCTACTACGTACAAATGTAAGTACAAAAATGTTACCTTACCGGATCAGCCAATAGCTTGCACCGTTATATTGTACAAGACAAATCAAACCAGAAAGTGTTTTGCAGTATGGGCGGTGGCGCCATCTATATGAACAAACGCCGTTTTCGTTTTTTTCAGCATCCATGATTGTAAAACTTTGGACAGGTCAGTTAAACACTATTTACTATAAATACACTACACCTATTTCTGATAATTCAAGAAATTACCAATGGTGTATCCTACCTTTAACAACTTACCGATAGTAACAGCTGCATGACATTGATGTATCTGTTTCCAACAGCCATGTACATTGGCCAGTCTCCTGTGCCTGTCAATGGGTTGACATTGTCACCTTCTTCCAATGTACTGTACAGACGGTTGGCATCACCATTCATTGCACATTCAAACAACGTTGGGTTCACTAAATTCTTTTGACGACGGTGTATTGCTTCTTGAATGATACTGCATATTTCAGGATTATCGGAATATTTTGTGGCGTTCCGTAGACCCTAAAAGATAAATCAAAGTATAGCTAATCAAAGCGAGACATAACTAGGTCATCATTTGTGTCAACTCTTTTCAACTTCAACAGTTTTCTTATCCAAAAGAGCTCTCTCAGAAACAGCTACGGTAGAACTGCAACTGCGTAGTCCATGCAATAAATGTGTTCATAATATGGCATTTAAAATGCCAATGCACGTGGCTGATCTGTAGAAAATGACGTCATTTGAGAGAGACCTATTTGAAAATAATATAATTCATGGCCTTTATGTAAAAAGAAATGTATGCAATTTAGGTTTTAATCAGAATATTTTTCTCAGATAAAAATAAATTAATTGTGTAATTTTCCAGACTGTTTTACTTGGGTCGGTAACGTGTTAAAAAAAAACCATCAAGAACAAACATGAAGAGACCTTTCTAAGTAAAGAAAACATTACCAAAATAATACAAATACAATAATTTGGGTCAACGTTTAATTGTTTTAGAGCTGAACACATTTTAATATGTTGGGATAGGAGTGAACCATACATGCAGTGGTTACGGTGTTTTGACTCTTGTACGACAGAACGTTGGTTCAAACCCTGGCAGGGAACACGGTGCTTGTGTTCTTGGGCAAGAACACCTTGCTACAATTGTCTCTCTCCACCCAGGAGTAATGGGTACCTGTGAAGGTAGAGACCTCCTGCGCTGATGTAGAGCTGCTGCAGAAATTGTCTCATTCCTAATGAACAGGGATAATAATTCTACATGTAAAATGCTTTAAAACACCACATTAAAGCGCTATATAAGCACCAACATTTTTATTATTATAAAGTAGGCTCTACATTCCTTTCGAAACAGTGACCCGTACTGTAAGGAACATTATTGTTAATTCGGACAACCGAACCCTGGGGGCTTTTGGATTAATGAACCTAATTCGGATTATTGCACCTTTTTTTCTTTTCGCACTATTGAACCTTCGCAATAATTAACCTTAATTTTTATTCGAACCTTCAGACGAATGAACCATCCAATTATCGCATCAAATGCTCGGATCAAAAAAACTTATTTAATTTTTAGACTAATGAACTCCCGCTTATGACAAATGTGTGTGTTCGGACTATCGAACCTTCCGACTATCCAATGTACAACAATGTATTGTTGCACAACAATGTAAACACTGCACTCCAATGTACACAATAAAGCAATAAAGGCAAAACAATGTAAACAATGTAAGCAATGTACAACCATGTAAGCAATGCACACCAATGTAACTCCAATTTAAGCAGTACAGTGCTATGCAACCACATCAGCAATGGACAATTACAACCCGTTTAGCTTTTTACTCGATTACACTTCACCCATACAATTGAGCGTCAACATAGTACAGTACATGCGCTTTAATTTGTACGGCTACGATCAGCTTTGCAGAGTGTAACGTGCTAGTACCCACAGTACACGTCAACATTAACCAAAGCACAGAGTGTGAGCAACACTGTACCAAAGCGGTCTAGAATATATGACTACTAAAAAATGGTATAAAATGTTGAATTGCTCCTGTGAAGTGCTGTAATCTCATCACACAGATGACAGCACTGACAATATTCTACAATGTAACACCCAATTAAAGATGGTAGCTCTGGTTATTCATCATCTTAACTACAATAGAGCCAACATCCAATAACGTAGTGCTACGTTTAGGACAGTTAACATTTTTTAGGTTTTCCACGCTCCGATGAAAATTGTTTTTTAAATCAGCTAGGAGGGAAATTTATATTTTATTTTTAAAAACTAAAACAATTAAAGTCCTTTGCAACACTACTTGTGAACGAAAATCAGCCAAGACAGTCATTATAGTATGGTCTCAGCATGTGTGGACTGCCATGATAGACCAGCCATTGCATACAGACAATGATGATAATTCACTGGATCACAACAACGAGCATATTGAGACCTCAAACAAAAAATCATGAAGATGGAAAATACACACAAAAATCCTCACAAAGAGACCTCGAAAATAAATAAATTAAAACAAGTTTAGTTCAGCACGGCTTTATATAGAAGCTACAATGGTTCTATAAGTAGAGTACTACGGCCAAAAGTATCAACATTTGAATTAACATTTGTTTAAATTTCTCTTATAATACATCCTCGACCTGCTATCTAGCCAAAATGGCGATTGGTGTCACTATATTGAATGGCTTTTGCCTCCAACCTTGCCAGTTGTGAATAAATGACAATGAGTATGTTAAAGGTAGGATACATCATTGGTTATTGCTTGAATGGGTGGATTTTGGGGTTGTGTTTTATAGTAAACATCGTTTAGCTGACTTGTCCGGATTTTTACAATCATGGATGCCGAGAAAAAAAGCAAGAAAAAAAGGTGTTCGTTTTTAACCGGCTTCGGGCAGTTGTTCTTGTTGTTTTCTTAATCGCCGTCCGGCGATCGTGAATCTTTTTTTATAAAATCAAATTTTTCAGAACAATTACAGGATATCTCGCGCAATCATTTGGCTAGATGCCTAAAACCAATATTTACTTTTAAAAAAGTAAGATATTTCTTAATAATTTCGGTAGTACAAATGTTCGATATCTGCAAATGGTGTATCCTACCTTTAAGTGTCGGTATTTTAAATTTGAAAATTACTTGTGCAACGTGACTGCATTGCAGGATGTGATGATGTGCAAGTGAACAGCTAATTTATGGACACTTCAACAAAAAGAGACTAAATAAGCCAGTGTTGGTTCTTACCCAAACAAAATTGCAACAGTTGAATAGTTGCGTCATTAACAGCAGAAGATAGAAGATAATTTAGAACAGTGGAGATCCTTAACATACACTGGGTGAAGAGAAGAAAACCTTTAGTTTATGTATTCTTTTTTCTAGTTATCTCATAAATGTTTCTGAATGAAATCACTTCAGCTGAAGTAAATCTGGGCCCAATTTTATGAAGCTGCTAAACACAATTCCCTGATTACAGCACATTATGTGACCGGCTCTGAAATTATATCCGAGTTATATACATGGTTGATGTATTTGGTATAATAGAGCTTCATATAGCCGCTCTGATTTTGGGGATATAGTGTGTTTACATATTGATTACTTCATTGGAGTTCAAATTACACAACTAAGAAAACAGGCTTTGAATTAGCCGGCTTTGTTGTACTACAACAGAACGATGCACACAAAATGGTTGTTTTTTCCACTTTATTCATCAAAATCAAAATTTCTTTGAATGAAACCTGAAACTGTAGGTATTAAAGATGTCATTCATGACAACAACAAAAATGATGAAATGTTAACCCTCTCAACGTTGAGTACTTAATACACCTTTTTGTAGAGCCGGTCACATATATTCACCCACGCCACTTAGTTTGTGCGCATGTGGCAGAATCATGCCAATTGTGGTTTGTGGAAAAATAACAGCACCACGGACAGGGAAGATTTGTCAATTTCCATCCAAAAAAAAATAGAGGTTATTTTGGTATTTTAAAAGAAATAGATTCTACTAGATTCTATTCTGCTATTATTTACCTGTACAGTTGCACCGAAAAAAATACTGGCGTTTTCCTTCAACTGTTTGCAATAACTTGATAGTGCTTGGTCTCATTATTTGAAGTCTTGATTCACATGGCAGCGCCCTTAATTTGTTTCAATAAACTAAATAAGTGGTTTTGTTTTAATAAAGATCGTTATAAAAATGTAGTTTGTCGGTTTTAAACAAGTATGTGTAAAACAACATATTTATTCTCTTATCAATTGTACACGTTCCTTGTTATAAAATGGCTTATAAAAAAATTACTTACTGTGAGCCCCTTTGAGGTGTTGACAATCAATTGCACGCACAGAATATGCCCATGAAGGCATGCGTGGTGAAGTGGCAGCATGCCATCAATATCTTTGATTCCGGGGTGTGCCTCATATCGGAGTAACGTCTGAACTGCATCTGCCTTTCCTAACATGGCTGCCAAAGACAGCGCAGTTTGTCCAAACTGCAAATAACATTACAGAAAAAATGAAACAGAGATGTGTAAACTTCATAAACCAAAACGGATTGAGCTAGAACAAGCCTGGTTCTCTAACCATGTATCTCACCTACTTTAGCGATTACCCTATTTTACAACTTGACCTGAAATGACCTTTGACCTCAGTATGTAACCTTTAATATCACCACCACATGCAAGTCTGGCCCATGTTTGATTACAATTAATTGGACTTCAAGTTTTCAAATGAGACCATTTTTACAATTCTAGCCTTATTACAACTTGACCTTAGTAATTTTGACACAAGAATCATATAAAGGTTATACAATATTGCATCCATAACCCAAGTTTGATTGCCTGAATTGGACTTCGCATTTGCATATAAAACCAATTTTTCAAAACTTAAAACCCAATGACACGGACATACGGACTACATACAGCCGTAATGATTGCATAAACCGTGTTTCCATTGGACTTTGTTTTCCGTGGCCCCGGACGGCGATCGCGAAAACAACAAGAACAACATATAAGAACCACTGCTTGACACCGGTTAGAACAAATGCCGTTATTATTGCTTTTCTCAGCATCCATGATTGTAAAACTTCGGACAGGTCAGTTAAACGATATGAAATACCCCAAATCCACCCATTCATGATAATTCAAGCAATTACCAATGATGTATCCTACCATTATATAACAAAAAGTCCAATAGGAACACAGCTTTAGTTTCTTTTTTAACTTTGTTTATGTGAGACAATAATGAACATAGAAAGTCGGCTTAATGCACCGAGGCACAGGCTATAGTAAAGCTGACCCACCGTTGGATCTTGAGCATCAACTGGGCATTTGTCATTGTGCAGCAAAACCATTAGGTTATCACAACGGTTGGCCATTGCAGCAATCATAACCAACGTCAAACCCTCGCTGTCCACGGTATACACGTCAGACGGGAAGATCACTTTTGGAGTCAGGTTCCCCTGTAAAACATGAGTGAAACATGAAATTCATGGAAAGCTCTAAAAACGAATTATTTAGAGCCTTGTCGACTTTGATCAAGCTCTGAATGCATTTGGATTTACACCAATGTTACCTTTATCTGTCTTCACAAATAAATGCCAAGAAAAAAACACCAAGTGATACTCTGTTCACGATTGTCGCCTTTGCTCGCATTTTGTCCATGCTTAATCAACGACCTCAAATGACCCCCTATATGACCCCTATATGAAGAATTGCGTCTTCCCACCAAAGGGTCACTTCACCCAAGTTTCATAAAAATCCATGAAAGCATGTAGAAATGAGTTTATTCAAAAACTAACCTGAAACTTGAACCTAAACCTGCAATTACCTACAATGACCTATAATTATCCCTACATGCCCTTGGACCTCAACTATCCAATAAATAATTGTTTCTTCCCACCCAAGGGTCACTGCATCCAAGTTTCATCAAAATCCATATGTAGAAGTTATCCCTTTTTTTTAAACAACCTGAAACTTAACCTATATCTACATACATTGTAAGAACATACAGAATTTAAAACTGGTTATTAGTGTCCCTAAAACTTTGTTTAGGCGACACAATATGTATACAATATATAAATACCTGCTTTGCTAACCAGCCGAGTTGTTGACAGCGTTGAAACCGGCGTTTCTCTATAACATCTTGGCATTCCAGATTTCCCAGTTTCTTGGCAATATCATCTGCTCTGAACCCAAACCTGTCTTCGACATTCAAATCAGCACCTCTTCTCACGAGACACCTGACAAAACGGGAACATTCAAAAGTGTCATCCGAGGTTAACAGACCAATTGACCTATCGCCGTTGTGAGTTATAGCCACACCCCTCAGACAACTTTTGTAAAAACAAACAACTTTTTCCATTATTTATATTTTTGTTTAAATTAAATTATTGGCACAAAAGAAAGAGAGGAGATACAAAGTCACGTTAATCATGTTCATGTAGTAATTTATTTTATTAACTTAGCTAGACTTTCACAGAAACATGCAAAAATGAACTGGACCCCCGGCCGTGAGGCGCAAGAGCTCCGCTCGCTGCGCTCGCAACCTGATAATTTACTCGGCATTAAAAAGGTCCTAGCTAGAACCCTGATTGCATACAAGTACCGTTTTTTGACTAAAGTGTTTAGATTGATCCCCAGATACCAAAAATGCTACTTAAAAATAAAAAAATGGTTGGATAAAGGTACTTAAAGGTAGTATACACCATTGGTAACTGCTTGAATTATCATGAATGGGTGGATTCAGGGGGTTATATTTCATAGTAAATATCGTTTAACTGACCTGTCCGAAGTTTTACAATCATGGTTGCTGAGAAAAGCAAGAAAAACGACTTTCGTTTTCAACCGGAATCGGGCAGTTTTTCTTATGTTGTTTTGTTTTTTCGCGATCGCCGGCCGGCGATAATGAATTTTGGTTTATACAATTCAATTTTTTGGAACAATTACAGGATATCTAGGGCAATCGTTTTGCTGGATGCCTACAATCATTACTTACTTTCAAATAAGTAAGATATTTCTTAATAATTCGGTAGTAATTTTTTTTGATATCTGCAAATGGTGTATACTACCTTTAAGAACCTCACCCACAGAATCAGAATCTTTATTGCAATTTTCATAATCTTAAAAATAAATCCATTACTAACATGTCACGACACTATATTCAGCTTTCACAGAACATAGTGTACATTGTACACCTCCATGTTACAAAATTCTGAGCCTACATGTTCATCAATTAGGACAAGAAACATCCAGGCACTTACTCAACGACTGACACTACAGTTTTCTTTGCTGCAAAATGAAGTGGCGTCCAGTGGTTCAGAGTACAAACTGCATTAGGATCTGCACCTAGGACGCACATCAAAACCTACAAAAGACAAGATTACACAGTATCGATAAAATAAGGCCATATGGATCTTTTTATAGAGTATTGCTATTCGAGTACGAGTACCTTGATGATAGAGTACAATTTGAACATGTTGAGTTCCAGTACTTAGCTTCCCGAGTATGAGAACTCTAACAAACGGTAATTGAGTACTATGCGTACTACAACACTGCCATATGTGCTAATTTAGGACCACATGTATTTTTGTTGATACCTTTTAATTGCAAAGAAACTTGTTAAGGCAGAAATCAGACCACTACTGTTCTGGCTAGCAGTGAAGAATGATGTGGTTAAAACATTTTCATGTAAAAACTACAGCCAAGGTATTAAAATGGATTCAAATAATATATAATTAGTCTTTCTGATAATGAAAACAAGAATCCCTCAAAAGCACCTATGCACTGTAGCTCGCAATCCTGAAGAAACCTGTAGAGAGAAGACAATGATAAGAAGAAGGTACAGTTTTAGAGGTGCAGGAGGAAAACCAAGGGAGAATATCCAGGGGGGAAAACCACAGGGAATCGGGCAGAGACTGAAAACCCAATCCACATATTGGCCCAGGCGGGATTCGTACCTGGGTCATAGTAATGGGCCTCGTCACATAACTTACACCTTGACTGAAGCTCTATGGAGAATGTGCATAGAGCATGAGCAGCGTGAAAGTACAAAGTAAGTAGCAACCTCAATCCTGCAAAATCATCCAGCATTACGGGATTTGGGATGGTTAGGGTTTACAGACAATACTGATTATTCAGTGTAAATACACGTAAGTGAAGGGTAAAAATCTAATATTGAATACATGTTGTCATACTCGGAAGAGAAATCATCTACATGTACATCACCACTAAAATGTTTGGAAAATGATACCTACCTCAGCCATAAATTCATCTCCCAAATGTGCAGCTATGCAAAGAGGTGTCATGCCTTTATTGTCCGTCGCCTCAACATCCGCATGGTGTACCAGCACAAGATTCAAGATAAGTGCTACGTGCGACATCCCTTGTCGAACAACACTGTGGAGGAGCAAATCACCAAGGGAGTTTTTGTCTCTGTTGACATCAAAATCCAGCGTCTATAAGAAATGACAAATACAACATTATAAACAGATTCAACATAACCCAAGTGTACTTGTCATCACGTTCTCATCGTCAGAATATTATTGTGTATTGAATGTGTCAATATACATAATCAGTCTTTCACATTCTTATTTGTTTATTAAATCTAACCATCCCAAATCCTTCAAAATCCTCTTTGCAAAATTCAGGATTTTGCAGGATTGAGGGCCCTTGGAAGTTGATGCATCAGAGGATTTTGCAGGATTAAGGGCGTTTAGGGTTTTTGCCACTGCAGGATTGAGGTTAATTGGGTAATTTAGTTTTAATGGGGATTTTAGAGGATTGAGGTTATTTGTTACTTTGGGTACGTTCAGACGATGGCGTAAGTTAAGCTAATCCAAAAATACTAAGTTATTCCGTCCGTTGAAATGCTCTAATCCATCCGCGCGGCGTAAGTTACGCGACCAAAGTGGCGTAACTTACGCTTCCCAAAAGTGGCCGATTAGATTAAGTTGCGCTAAAGATAACGATCTCCCCCCGCGGCGATGAGCTGTGAAGTCCCGTTGGAACGCAACTGACCTGCCACTTCCGGTGGTAGTTTATTCACATTGACCTTTTTCGTAACAGGTCCACGCCGTGCTCATTAGCCGGGCACGGACAAGGCGATTTATTTGTTAACCCTTTGCAATGATGGCCACCGCGCCGAGAATACATCCGATTGCCCGTTGCCTTCGTTTGACAAACTGCCAAAAACGCCAACGGGTAGCGTGGTCTTGTTGACGCAATCGGTTGTTTTTCAGTCTTCTGAGCCTTTTCAGCACACGATTTAGTATTCAACTCTCCGGCCTCGGAATCCGACGATCGTTTCCTTTTATCCCGAATACAGGCAAGCAAAAACGCGAGAAAAACTTTAGCATTGATCATCATCGGCGCCATTTTGATAACGCATGGCCTGCCGCACGTGCAATGACCATGTACACGTCCGTGTGTGCATGTACATGTGCTTGTACATGTACATGTACACGGCTTATTTACCAGACCGTTTTACAAACCCTAGCTTAGGCCAGTCGGTCCACTGCGCTCCATTATCATAGCCAAACTGCATAAACAAAGCCGATATTGCGAAGAGGCTGGAGTTTGGAAAACGGCAGTACGCTTGCGCTCTACATGTATACTGTATACTGTGTACATGTACACTTTCCTTGTTTCCCGCGCGCGCGCGCTTTAACCGGAAGGCTGGGAAAGTGGTGTTTGCGTTGCGTAACCACGATGGCGTAACTTGACCAACTTTTTCGCCTGGGGACTGGCGTAACTTTCTCGTTTGAACGCAAGCATGTTTTGGATTAAAAACGGAATAACTTAGTATTTTTGGATTAGCTTAACTTACGCCACCGTCTGAACATGCCCCTTGTAGTTTCACTTTGTACTGCTCATGCTCTATGTAGCTTCAGTCAAGGTGTAGGCTATGTGTCAAGGATAGAAAACATTTGCATACCAATTGGTCATGTGTGAAGACCTAAATGTTGTAATAGGGCACTTCAATTCGCAGCTGTTTGTTCTATGTTTGGCTGCTTATATAACTCAGGATTTTGTAGGATTCAGGCAGTGCCTGGTCACGAGTAATATTGAAAGATTTTGCAGGATTCAGGTTACATGGAGTTTTAACACTTTGGAATTGGAAGATTTTGCAGGATTCAAGTTACGTGTAAGAAAAAGGTGGAGGGAGTCAGGGTTAACCTTGTACAGCATTTTATTCTCAGCCATTCCAGCAAGACATTAATGTTAGTTTTAATTCCTTAGATCAGCGCAAATGGCAGAAAACTAATGTTGAGCGGGAAAATGCCCTCATCTTTTGGGATTCCGCATGCTTTACATGCATTTTGCCCATAAATGTAGTAGTCATTTTTTAAAAGCTTTTAAAAAAAGGGCTTTTTGTTTTTCTTTGGCTGGCAGCCTAAAACAGGGTCAGTTGAAAATGAGAACTAAAGAAACATAAAGGGATGCCCTAAGGTTGGAGGAAAAAAAACGGGTGGTACTTACGTGGAGCATAATCTGCAGGTCTTCAAATGACTCTGGATCATATACAAGTCCAAAGATTTTATTGATTTCTTCAAATGAAACCACTTGTTTCTTTGGCATTCGAGGAGACGTCTGGTACCTTAAAGGGAATTCCTTTCTTGCATTCGAACAAAAGCAGAGTTGATCTGGGGTCTGACCTATTTAGAAAACAACATACTTTCATCTTTAAAACAAAATATAGATTTTCTCGTTCAATTTTGACAAAATAATAATCACTGCGACTGTCATTAGGTTTTACACGAATGTAAAGGCTGTTCCAAATCATAATTTAATTTTGTTTTTAACCCTAACCCCCTAGGCCTTACTTTGGGCTAAAGAACTGCGTACTACAGAATACTACTTAGTATTTTGTAGCATTGGGTCTCTTCGTGACTGATGATTGTGTGTGTACTGACAGAGTACAGATACTGCCAACTACAAAATACTAATAGTGGCAATACAGGTCAGTAATACTTACCCGGCAAAAAATGCATTAGTCCAGCCTAATTGACCCATTGTGTCCCAAGTGACAATTTTTGCTGTAGAGTTTAGAAGACCTTACACAGCATACATGGGCCATGTACACTCAGCAAGCAGAGGGACCCAATGCTAAAAAGTACTATGAGTGCAATAAGGGGTGAAGTACCAAATACTAAAAATTACTACAGGCATTGCACACAAGTCAGTGATCAACCCGGATATAATGGCAGTCGGTTTAACCACGAGAGCCGTGCTAAACGAACGCCGATTCTCAAGTGATGTTCGTAACTGCGGCTGTAGCCATAGACAAAATGCCCTGTTCAGTATGAGGCTTGGCTTCAAATTTATTGCTTCTCCGTTAATCACAAACAAGTAACAAATGAAAGTTGGATTAGAATAACAATATTCTAATTGTTCAGTGTAGATTTGGCACCACGACCAAAATTGCCCGAATACGTGTACATGTACATCAAAACTGCTCAATAACTTACTTACCTTCATTATCAACAGTTTTCAGTGAAGCTCCTCCACTAACAAGAAATGTAACAGCCTTGACATTAGATGACAAACAAGCGTAATGGAGTAGACTCCTGCCATCACCAAATGTATGGTTTACATGTACATCTGTAAAGTTTACAATTAAATTATTTTAACATCTTTAACACATTTTGAGCAAAAAGCATGTTGTCCTCAGACAAAATACAAATGTTCTTTGTTTTTTGAGCAATTGCCTTTGGAACATCCTGACATCCATGCAGTACATACATTAACCCATTAGTGTAATTCACTAGGAACAAATTCCAACACCATATGACAAACTGTACACAGAAACTGTTAGGACTCTGATTCTGAAGGTATATGCTTATTAAACCCAGTGTAAAAGACAATCAGACAGTTTTAGAGGTCCAGAACCCATCTTAACAGGTTCAAACAGGTTGGAGTTTGACGCCAGGGTTCGATTTACCCGGGTGCACGCATGCACCAGTGCATGTAGATTTTTTTTTGTGCACGTAACTTTTCTGCCCCACGTGCACGCCGTGCATGTAGCTTTTTGACCACCAAAGTACTCATTTCAGACATATATTTATCAGCCCCAGTGAGAATACGAATAAAGTTGGTTGAATACTTTACCAGATAATGTACGAACGTGTTATTTATTTCATAAATCCATAATTTATTCCTTGCAGCAGATTCAGAATCAGTAAACTTGCGCACGCCGTCGCGTCGCGTCATGTTCTAGTACTCACTTCTAGCGCTAGTGCTATTTTTGTAATCGGGAAAGCCCTCCATATTCGTAGGTACGTACACGTTGTTTACGGGAGTGACGTCATACAGGGGTTATCGTAATTGACTCAATTGTGGCTATCCCTCTAGGCAATATTTGCTCAGCACTCGCTGTAGTCTTTTTGCAAGACGTTGTTGTTCATTATCACGCAACTATCGCGATTTAGCGCCCCTGCGCCTAACGACTATCAAACAATAGAGGGCGTGGTTGGGAAACTTCCAGATAACCACCACACCATAAAACAAGAGAGAATGACACTGTACTATCATAAAGAAGGGTTTCTCACAAGTTTTCTTTATTATGAAACAAACATACATGTACATAATTTACCGTGTCCTTAAAATCCTTAAATTGATGTATGTATGGAAATAAGTATATTGTAAACACTGATTGTGTGCCTAAAGAAATATCAATAATGCGCTGATTTGCAAAATTAATGGTGCATGTAACTTTTTGCTGGTGCATGTAGGTTTTTTGGTCTACATGCACCAGTGCATGCAACTTTTTTTTTGTAAAACGAACCCTGGTTTGACCGGATGGGGATAATGTTAGGGTTAAAGGTAGGATATGTACACCAATTGCAGATATCAAAAAGATTTACTACCAAATTATTAAGAAATATCTTACTTATTTGAAAGTAAATAATTATTTTAGGCATCCAGCAGAATGATTGTGCTAAATATCCAGTAATTGTTCTAACAAAATTGAATTGAAAAAAATTAATAATCGCGATCGCCAGACGGAAATTGTGAAAAAAACAAGAACATAAGAACCAAGTCTGTAAAACTTCAAACACGTAGGTCAGTTAAACAATATTTACTGTAAAATACAACCCCCAAAATCCTGATGTATGTACCACTGGTGTATGCTACCTTTCAGTACACCTTTTGCAAACATAAAAATAAAACTACTGAATTATTATGAAATACCTTACTTGACTAGATATATAACAGTCGCAAGTAAATCACGTCACCTGGTGTGCTGTGGTTTTCAAGAAAAATGAACTTTTGTTTAAATGTGACCATATTCCCGACAAAAGAGCTGTAAAGTAGGCATCTTGACGTTTTGAGATATTTAGAGAAATTAAATCTACAAGAAATAAGCTTTAAAAATGTTGTATTACAAGACAGAGTTGGTATGGTTAGCTACAACAAGTAACACTGAATTTGAAAATTCCTTGTTTTTTATTGTTTTTCAAATATTTTAATGGTCCTTTTCTCAAAATAAGCTCTGGCGACTTTACAGCCCTTTTGTCGGGGATGGTCACAAATTTTGAACAACAAGTTGCTAATGTTTGGTACAAAACCTGCTAAAACCTAGCAAAACCTGCAGTTGGAGTTTGATGGGCTTGTTGGGGTAGTTAGGGGGAGGGGAGGGGGGGGGGGAGGGGAGGGGGGGGTGGGGGGAAAGGGGGAAAAAGTACACTTACCAATCGGCTTGTTATCAAACAAAGCTTGCAGGAATTTCACTGGCCCACACCGTAGAGCAAACTTGCAGCATTCGAATGCAAGATTTGGACACTCGGTTTCAAACAAACAGTCCAGAAGCTCAGAGAGCTGTTCAGCTGTAGGCCACAGGTCATCAAACTTGACTTTAGGATCACCATTGACATACGTGTGACAAGTGAGATTAGCACGCCAGAAGATGTTACATAGACCAAGCATAGATGTTGCCTCATTTAAACTGTTTCCGCTTATGTTGCACTCATCTGAAGGGATTTGTTCTGCTGCTACATTCATGTAAACATCACGCAGCGAAGTTCTTCTGGCTGAGCCCATTCTCAAGTCCTAAAGAGTGTCACTCAGGTTATCAATTCTGTTCAAATCAATATGAAACATACAAGGACATTACTCTGCGGACAGTCAGTAATTTCAATTTTGTTTTTTTCTTAAACCCACATGTCCCCAGCTTAAGTTACGCCGGAGGACGTATACACGCAAAGTTTCCCCCAGATTCAAAAAGGATGTCGCTTAAACACGACACGAGAAGGCCAGAAATGTCTGTCAGCAGCGAGCAAGGCCGGAAATGCGTGGGTGTGCTTTCTGGTGCCATTGGCCTGAACCCACTTCAGATCGAGTTTTGTTAAAAATAATCCCGCGCCTTGCTCGGTGATGTTAAAATAACCACGGCACGGACAGGTTAACGAGTTCGCGTCGGATGACATATATAAACGTAAAGTTTTTCCCAGATTCAAAACGGATGACGCATAATTACGTCAGGCGCCAGGCCGGAAATGTCTGTCAGCAGCGAGCAAGGCTGGAAACGCGTAAGTGTGCTTCCCAGTACCATCGGCCTGAAACCACCTCGGATTGTGTTTCGTTATAAATAATCCCGCGCCTCGGCTCGGTGATGTTACAATAATCCTGGCGCGAACTGGTTAAGTAACGGTGAGCTAACATTCTTTCCATTTTTTATAACATACATTATATAATTAGTCCCAGTAGTGGGATTGAAAACCAAATTGTTAATATTCATGTTGAATTCCACTAGGCATATAAATAAATCCGGTTTCAATTTTGAAAACTTAATATTCAAAACCATCTTTAAAGGTAGGACACACCTGCATTTGCAAATATCGTACAAATTTACTTCCAAATTATTAAGAAATATCTTACTCATCTGAAAGTAAATAATGATTCTAGGCATCCAGCAAAATGATTGCGATAGATATCCTGTATTTAATCTGAAAAACTGAATTTTATATTTCGCGATCGCCGGACGGCGAAACAAATAACATAAGAATAACTGCTCGACGCCGGTTGAAAACAAACACTGTTTTTCGTGCTTTTCTCAGCATCCATGATTGTAAAACTTCAGACAGGTCAGTTAAACAATACTTACTATGAAATACAACCCCCCAAATCTACCTATTCATGATAATTCGAACAATTACCAATGGTGTATCCTACCTTTAACGCATGTTGCTATGGACGGCTCACCCCTTCGTGACGTCATGTCGACTTAATCATGAATGGTAACTCTCTGGTAAGACCTGTCCGAAGTTTTACAATCATGGATGACGAGAAAATCACGAAAAACAGCAATTTTCAACCGGCGTCGGGCAGTTATTCTTATGTTATTATTGGGGTTTTTTGCGATCGCCATCCAGCGATCGCAACTTTTGTTTTATACAATTTTATTTTTCGGAATACTTACATGATATCTAGCGCAATCATTTTGCTGGATGCCTAGAATCGTTATTTACTTTCAAATAAGTAAGATATTTTGTATTCTTAGTATTTTTTCGGTAGTAAATTTGGATATCGGCAAATGGTGTATCCTACCTTTAAACCTCAAAATGTCTCTTTAAATGGAGATCAATGTGGGACCATGCCCCCTGGCCTAGGCCTAGCTGTTGTCAGTGTCAATCACTCATTGTTGACACAGTGACAGTCTGTGTCGGCTATGGTCTTTTGCAGCGAAAATATCTTACCATTACTCCCATTTATAGACTTTAGTGATATACACATTGCTCTTCTATTACACCAACAGCCGTGAAAATAAAAATTCGTTGAAAAAAGGTGGAGTCCGATATACAAACGTCTTGCCTTTTGGGGTTCGCCGCAGATTTGTTACGTACGTGGTGGAGAAATGTTGTTGTTGTTGTAGGTTCTGTTGGCACGTCGTATGGCGGTCATAGCGTCCTGTGCATGTGTGCCATTAGCAAGACAGTTCATCATGGTACTACGGAGTGCAATAAAGGCCGCTCAAAAAGAAAAAATTAGAACAAAACAAAAATAAATGGTGCAAGAGGCAAGGGCAGGAGGTGCGCCAGTGCAGTAATCTTCAGAGAAACAGTGCCACATGGTCCCGCAAGGCCGACCGTTTCGCAGACAGGGGCACAAGTAACAGGTGGGAGACCTGTTACTTTTTTCAGGACCGCATAAGTACCTCCGGGTGACGAAAGGTGACACTGTGTCCTAAAAATCACCAGCGCAGCTGTCCTCCCGTGATCCCTTGCCCATGCGCAATATTAAGAAATCAAATAGGCCGTATTAAAGAACAACATTAAATTTTAACATTCCAGTCCTGAATAAATTTAAGAATGTGATGACAGTTGTATTTTGGGCCAAGAATATGGGTTATTGTCATTTGAGTTGGGGAAAAATTTAAAGCACGTTGAAGGGTTTGTCTTTGTTTACTAAATTTGGTACAATCGAGGAGGAAATGTCCAACATCATCACTGATCCCACACCTTTCACATAAACCGTCAGGGTGCTTTCCAATGTAAAACATAAATTTATTAAGACCCTTGCACACTCCTAGGCGAAGTCTGTGAAGAACAATTTCTTGGGGGCGCTTTTTCCCCCAACTGGTGAACGTAAAAGATGGGTTCATAGTGTTTGGAAGGGTCAAGTTTGGGGATGTTTTTTTACCATTGATCAATAAGTTGTTTTTTTAGAAAATGTTTGATTTCGGTATCTGAAAAGGGGATACAGTGATCAATGTTGGGTTTTTGGGTGGCCTGTTTTGCTATAGTGTCAACCTTTTCATTTCCAGAAATCCCACAGTGGCCAGGGACCCACTCAAAACAAACCGTACTGGCTTGGCCGGGTGACGGATGTTAATTTGGGTATGGCGGATGTTACATATGAATTTTTTTTGTGGGGACGGTTTAGAGATGGCCTGTATATAGCGCTAAGGCAGTCGCTGAAAATGCAGGTGTATAGAGGTTTCACTTCCTCTATCCACTCAAGTGCTATCAAGATGGCAAACAGCTCAGCGGTAAAGATAGAAATACCGTTATTAAGCCGGACACCTTTTGAGTATTTAAGATCCGGTATATAAAAACCACATCCTACGGTATTGAAAACGGGGTTGAGGGAGCCGTCAGTAAAAATATGAAGGAAACTCTTCCAAGTGGTATTAATAATTTCAGTACTAATACTGAATTTGTCATTACTGTCAGTCAGACAGGCCACCCGATCGAGAATGTCTGTAGAACTTACTACTGGTCTATAATAATGCCAATAAGGGAAGTGATTATGAAAGGGGAAAGTAGTAATGGGATAATTAGTAGATCTGGCCTCGAAGGGGGTTTTATGATGGGAATCATTCCACTTATCGGCAAAGTAATGTTTCTGCCAATTATCTACCTCGAGCTCTTGGTTGGGATGGGAAGTATGAGCTTTAAGCTTGATGCTATAGAGATTGGTAAGGAACTGACGCCTCAAGGCTAAAGGTGGGTCTCCACATTCCAATAGAAGTTTATACATGAGTGAACTTTGAATGGCACCAGTGCATATTTTAAGGGCTTGGTGCTGAATACTATCAAGCTTCTGTTTAATAGTGGACGAGGCGGAGTCAAATGCTTCGCAACCATACTCAAGGTGAGGCTTAATGAGGGCGGAGTAAAGCTGAAAGAGGGTCTTACAATCAGCACCCCATGAATTCCCACTGATACAGCGGAGGAGATTTAATTTCTTTTTACATTTGATAATGATGTTATTTATATGCTCATTCCACGTAAAGGCTGGCTCACACTATGACGAATAGGGGGGTACGGCAAGCTACGGTAAGCTGCGAATTTCAATTTTGAATTTGCCGCCACTCATCGTGTGTTGCCGTCAGTTGTCGCTGACAAATCCGCTAGCGACCGCAGACGACCGAAATCATCAGTCGCGTCCGTCGGCAAATTTTCACCTTGTTGGAAATTTTGTGGCGGCAACAAAATTCGTTGTGATTCCGTTCAGATTTCGTTAGAGACCGCAACCCTCATTTCCTTGACGTTTCCATGCCGTGCGATTCCGTCTCTAGTCGTTTTAAGGTCGTCACAATTTCGTTGGTAGTCGTTGTCAACGACCATTGACGGCAAAACAACGGCAAGTGACGTCACATCTCGAACCCTGACGACACATTGCGGCAAGTAACGAAATTGTAACGACCTTGGTGCGACGATGGATTGCGAATTTTGGCCGGAGGGTGACGGGTGATGACTGTTGATGGCGGGTCGTTTGCGAGTACCTGCGGCATTGCAACGGTGGCCTGCGATGGGTTACGATTTTGCAACGATGGTCCACGATTTTAAACTTTTAGTGCGATTTTTCACGTTGTGTGACGCCAGAACGTTGTGAAGAGTGGGAACGCCAAACTCGACTATTTATACGACCTGCACACACACACCGTAACCTCTTCCCGCATCGTGTGGACCTATATTGTTCGGAGGTCCACAGTGCGTATGCAAGACTAACTCACAGGCTTTGATATCGACCGCAACCCACCGTCAGCCACCGTTCCTTGCCGCTAGCCAATCCGCTGCTAGCCGTCTGACCTCGTTCCTTGTTGCCGGGCTCCGTCGAGACATCGTCACTCGCCGCCCAGACAACGTCCGAGTTTGGTCGCTAGCCTCCGTTCCCTGCCGCAGCCATTCGTCCCTTGCCGTCGTGTTGTCGCTGGAGGTCGTTCCCAACCGTCAGCGAATCTTGGTTTTCCCCTTTTGCCGTCGCTTTGCCGCCAACATTTTTTTGATTTTCACGTTCGTCGCCTTTCGTTGGGTCTTTGCCGCTACTATGTGAGCCAGACTTAAGTTTGCTGTCAAAGACCACTCCCAAGAATTTGACTGATTTGAGGGCCTGTACAGCACGATCTTGTAGACGGAGAGTGAAGTTAGCTTTGTTTTTTATTGGAGAAGAGAATGGCAATAGTTTTTGGGGCCGAGAGTTTGAATCCCCATTTGGTACACCAAGATTGGATATTTTCAAGACTCCTCTGAATTTTCTTTTCAAGAAAAGTTATATTTCTGTTCGATTTCCAGATAGCTATATCGTCGGCATATTGGGAGATATGGACACCATCAGGTTAATGTTGGGAGAGATCATTGACAGCGATGTTAAATAATATTGGGCTAATAACACTGCCCTGTGGAACACCGTTTTCAAGTGTTTGTTCCTTATAGATAAGGTATTATTTATCTTGACCTGGATTTTTCTGTCACTTAAGAAATTATTTATCCATTTAGTAATACGACCATGAATGCCCAGAGCTTGAAGTTTAATAATGATACCTTTTCGCCAGAGCATATCATATGCCTTTTCTAGATCTAAAAATACAGCCAGAGTACTTTCTTTATTTAGCACGAGCCTTATTGATTGAGGATTCAAGCTGTACAATGTGATCCTTAGTGCTTCTCCCCTTTCGAAACCCACTCTGGTTCATAGAGATAAGATTATTGTTTTCAAGAAACCAAAGTAAGCGAGAGTTGACCATTCGCTCCATTAATTTACTGAAAGTAGAGGTGAGGGCTATTGGTCTGTATGAGGTAGGTTTAGAGGCATCTTTCCCAGGTTTGATGATAGGGATTAGAATGACATCCTTCCATTGCTTTGGGCATTGTGAAGTGTGCCAAATCACATTGAAGATGATCAGGAGGTATTCTCTGATCTTTGTGGGAGATGCTTTATAATGGAATTACTTACACCATCTTTGCCTGGGGTAGTACATTTAGAACTGTCTATAGCATGGTTCAGTTCATCAATATTGAAAGGCTCATTAATAATACCTTGGTCATAATCTGTAATAGTAAGGTCACTTTCGGCTTGGGTCTTATTGTTAATAAATACAGGGTCATAATTATTTGTACTGCTAACTTCGGTGAAGCTATCAGCAAAAGCTTCAACTTTGTCAGCATCACTAACTGCATCGATGTTATTGTGTTGAATGACTGGGATGCTATTATGACTTCGTGTTTTTTCTAAACGTTTGATCTTGTTCCAAATTAATTTGGTGTTGGTTTTCGGGTTAAGATCATTGCAAAAGTTTTCCCAATCTTTCTTTTTAGCGTTCTTTATTGTTTTCCTGGCGATAGCACAAGTTTTGTTGTACATTATAAAGTCAGCTGGAAGTGAGTATTACATGCATCATGAAATTGTTCCCAATCTGCTCGCTTGAGTGACCACTTGGGAATATCTTTGGTAGAATTACGATGAAAATGGTGGTTAATTTCTATGATCATGGGGCAATGATCGCTTCCCCAAGTATCAATAAGAACAGACCAGTTACATTTAGCAGCTATGCCAGGAGAAACAAAAGTAACATCAATGCAGGAAAGTGAGTTCTGAGATTTGTTAACTCGTGTACCCTCGCCAGAATTAATACAAACCATTTGATTGTGGGAAAGAACATCTTCTATAATTTGACCATTGTGGTCAGTTTTTGTGCTACCCCAGAGGGGATTGTGACCATTAAGGTCTCCACAGAAGATGGTCGATCTACAATTGACTTTCTCAAAAATTGTGTTAAGTTTGTTGAATTCTAGCGAGGTACAGGGGTTATAAACATTAACTATATTGGTTTTATTTCTATTTGCGTCATACATTTCGGCAATTTGATATTCTATGGTATCCTCTGACGTCCCCATAATATATTTAAAACCTACGCCGTGTTTTACGAGGAATGCACAACCTCCTCCATTTTTCTTGGTAATATTGTTTCTGTCATTCCCATAAATGTCATAACCTGCAACTCTAAATTGTTTCTCTTTTTTAAGCCAAGTTTCCTGGATACAAATTATGTCAGGTTTTGGTGTCCAGATATTGATAGCGTTTTTAAATTCGTGGTTATGTTCAATGTGAATAAGTATTGAACTTCCGATAGTCATGAGTCAAAAAGAAATTATTTCTGAAATTATTTTGGAAATAAACATGAAAGTGCATCTATCGTTGGTCCACATGAACAAAATGACACCATTTAAAAACCCAATTTCAAATTACTTTTAAAACTGTGGACAGCTGCAAAAAAAGGTAGGGTCACAAATGATGTAACTTTGGAGCCAATTTGATTTTGAATTAGTTTTGTCCAATTTGAATTACAATGTTTGTCATTTCATAACTATTTGTTATTTATTTATTTATAAACAAATCTTTAAACTGGATAAAAAGATCAGCATAATCAGGACTAATGGATTCACCCCTTGAGTGATGTTTTCACTATTTTAAAAGTATGTAGGTCACTACGATTCTACCCATAAAGTTTCTGTTCGCAATTTGAATGACTGATGTACTTTGTTCAAACTAGAACGAGAACCTATAGTTAACTACATGTAGTTATAGGCACTACACTGGATTCAATTTCAAATATATTGGTGTAATTTCGAAATCGTAAGAAACAATGGAGCCTAGCTTATGAGATAGGCTTCATTGTTTATTTCGATTGAACGGTATCTGGTCTGGGCCCGATTGCACCAACGGTCTGCTGTACTAAAGTTACGAATTAGTTACGAACCGGTTTCTCTTTTCTTGCAAAAGCACTTCATCTTTAAAGGGTACTTGAAATTCAAAACTTTAATATGGCGAAATGTACGTTTTAATAATGCTGAATACTTAACAACTGCAAAAACTTAATATTTGTTTATGTTCGTTCATAAATCGTGACCCTAAAATAAAAAGCAATATGCGCCGTGCCCCGCCCATAGCCTTGAATACAAGGCTATGCTATATCCGCAACGTGGGATCATCGTTTGCCACAACACTAAACGTGTACATAACCCGCAACGCATTATTATACATACTCAGCTGGTTAATGCATTGCGGGCTATGTACACGTTTGGTGTTATGACAAACGATGATCCCACGTTGCGGATACAGTGCAGCCTTGTATTCAAGGCTAGGCTTAGCCTGGTATAGCCACGCTATATTCTTACCGTGACGTCATCTTTTGTGGGCGGGGCACGGCGCATATTGCTTTTCATTTTAGGGTCCCGATTAATTAGCAAACCTAAACAAATAAGAAGTTTTTGCAGTTGTTAAGTATTCAGCGTTATTACAGCGTATATTTCGCCATATTAAAGTTTTGAATTTCAGTTACCCTTTAACTAAATAACCTCATAGTCTGACAGAAAAAAACAAATCCACAAAAACCATCGTTACACGTCCTTCAATTTAATTTCCATCCAATGTGACCGAGAATCGTTTTTATAAAATAAAAATGTAAGCTGCATGTATGATTACGCCCCTTCCCAAATAAACACCGAATTTCAAAAAACAAATAAAAAAATATTTGGCTCACTTCAATATATATTATATTTTAAGGGGATAAGGTAGGGCCTACATTTTATTGGCTTGCAAAGGAAATAATATAGAAAATTGTCTTCATTCTAAACACAAAATCTGACAATGCAAACTAAGGTTTTCAGTCTTTATTTCAATCATTAGGCCTAAATCTCATTTGTATTTGAATTCTCACTATTAAAGCTTAACAGCTTCCAATAGTATTTCATGGACAGCTATCAAAATGGGTAATTTTAGTAAAGTATGCATAACTTCTGATAGCATGGATCAATTTCGGTAATACTTTTTCCAAATGAGTGAGAGAATATGCATGCTCTTTTTTAACATGCTTGATTGGTGTATCAAATTTGATTTCTTTTGAAGAATTGTTTACATAATTGATTGAAAAAATGCAGTGTGGACAGCTGCTATCTAACTTCGGGACTTGTGAAGCACCTGCGTCGGTCGATACAGTTACAATTATACTAGTACATGTCCTACTACGGTGTGTCGTAAGATATGCATTAGGACAGGCCTAAAAGCGTTTTGGTTGCAACCACAGTTACGACATGTCTTTGGGCTGTCCTAATTAATTTCCTATCTTACTACGACAAGCATGTAGGACCATGGAGGTATAGGACATGGTTGGTGCAACCGGGCCCATAATGGTATACGAATTCAAAGTATTTTTCGTTGCCAAAAATGCATAATCCGCTCGACTGCAGTTAAAATTGTTTTATCTGTGTTCCTAGGGTAACCTGGTTAGGTGCGTGTACACTTTGGTCTATGAACACAAAGGATTCCGTCGAGCAGATTAAGTCAAGCGCGGGTCAATCGACATTAACAATACAACGCAAACAACCGTTTTGAATTACACACTGCGACAACAATACTACGCGTAGGCCTAGGTAGAGTTGCATATTGACGGTGAGGTATTTGACAAAGAAAGGTCTTGAATTTCAATTGTCAAATTCAGGCCAACACATCCGATCTGACAGGAAAGGTAGTTGGGTAAATGGAGGAGGCGCGCCACGCAAACTACTGCTTGTGACACCGGAGTTGGCGTCCGACTTGTGCATGCGTACATCGTAAAGGTGCCTCAGTCACATTGGTCGTCAAGTGAACTTACTACCGCGGGTAACGTACTACTGAGGTAACTACTGTACCACTTATTAAGTTCTTTCTATGTTCTTTCCTTGATTTGTTTTTAAAATGAAAGCAATATTTCAATAAAATAAAACATTAACAAAAATATACTAAATGATTTAATATACAGACAAGACATTGGTAATGTAAGGCCCTATAATTTCAGCGCAACACGGTCAGGTAAATAGAGCCATATGGTTTGAATATTGTAAAATATTTAACAAATTAGAGCTAGTCCTGTGTTTGACCAAGGAGGTAGGAACATTTCGTACGAATAGAACGCTGTTTATCCATTAGTAACGTATTCCTAGTAACGTATTCCTACCACACTTGGTTGACGGATGTGGTCCTATTGTTATGATTTCAACTTTAATTTAATTATCCAATGGACACTAAAAAAGAGGGATTGAATTCCAGTGAGATCTGCTGATTGAACGTTTGTGAAAAACGTAGGAACGGGTCTTACGTTTGATAAGCAACGAGTCAACGACTCATCAGGCTTTTGTATAGACCATCAGCCTCAGTCCAAACCTTTGAGCCACCGGTATCAAAACGATTAAGAGAAGTAGGCTAATGCTCAAATCGATTTTTGGGCACATAGGCCTAGTTGGAAAAATGTGTCAGTGATTGCAGCATGTTCGCGGCCATTTTAAAGAACACCCCAAAAGTTGACACCGCTGCAATGCTACAACCAACTACAGGGGTGCATACCTTGCCATAAATCGCCAGGAGCGTTATTCCCCTCATTTGGATACCGACCAACTCCTCAGGTTGATGGTCTATTCCTATAATGTGAAAAAATCTGAGAGATATAGTTGATGCACACACAAGGCCTATTCATTCATCCGTATTGTATAGCGCCACAAAAGTACACAGCTTTTCACAGTTGTATACTTGGTAAACGTGACCTCGACTTTCTATAGATAACAAAGCCGGGGCGCAGCTACCTTATTTAAATACGCAAACAATAGCAGTTCACGAACAACTATGAATACTATTTATACTGCAACAAACTCTGTCACATATTCTGTGCTTGAACACAAACACTCAAACGTTAAAACGATGACCCGTTCCTGCACACTCAACGCATCTTGGTTTGAAACTGTGCTTAACGTGTTTTCGCGGTATGAAAATCAACTTTATTTTATTATTCATAGAAAAGGCAAATTCGTCTTAAGTCTCGCAATTTAATTCAAATTTTGGTCAATGTACGTCGTCACACTTCACTGTTTCATTTTCAGTAAAAGGCATACCGGCAGCTGATGGAATTTTGTTTCAATGTTTTTATTTCATTGTTATTTTCTTTTAATCCACTTGAATTATAATACTAGACCCAATTATGGGCACACACAATTTAATTATTATGTTACATGCACTGTGAGCGATAATAGGGGTCCTCGAAGTTTCAGATATTCCCCAGTCCTTTATTTTAACACTTGTTTGTTTGTAACTTGTGTTTTGTTGCTCTGGGTAATCAAACAATAAACTTATGGTTTGGTACATGCTTTCTACTCGGTGTGATAACATCATACGAACGAATGTGCCAATGTGCTCAAGGACAGAAAAAGATGATATCGTTCGGCAATAGCCTTGAGGCGAATCAAATTATGTATTGACGAGTATTATCGACCAAGTGCTTAAACATATTGACCACACTTTGAAATTGAATGATTAGGTCTAACGAGTAAATTTACTTAAAAGCATGGAAAATTCGTCTCTAACGAATTTGAATACATGTAGGCCTATATTAAATCTATAGGTAATTAAAAAAATTAATAATCCGCCCTGAAAAGTTCCGTGCAGTAACACGTTGGGTTTTCTAATCAATTCTTTGCTTATACATGTAGAAGCATTGATATTGTATTTTCACAAAGGTAAATACAATTTTGACTTTTCCATATTTTTCATGTACCGCCTTTTTTTATACAAATGGCATTTTTGTAATTTCTTGTGGTTTGTTTCACCTCATATTAGAAATAATACAAATGGAAGGCGTGATTTGGGGGTTTTGATTATTAGTTTCAGGAATTATGTATCTTTTAAATTTCTGGAGAATTAATTTAAAATTGCATCATATAATTTCTGACCGTAAGACAAGGTTAATCTGCTACATGCGTTTTGATGTACATAGTGTACATTCTTTTTTTGTTCGAATCATTCGATTTTCTGCAGGAATCGTCTGAATCGGTTGCCATCGGGTAATTCAGTAAATTATACGTGTCGGCAGACTTACAGTTTACAATCCAAAGGAATAGGACGCTGATAACACTAAACATGCAACATTGATTGTGATGAAGTGCTCGTCAGAATATTATTGGGCGGTCTAATTGGACTTTATACGCTCGCATAGAAGTACGTGAACAAAGGCGGGTTCATATAATAAGGTTCTTCAAATACGATTATCATGCCGAGTTCGTCAATAGCTTGTGATTCAAACCAATGCCAATGGCAGCGAAGTTATTCTGTGATATTGTGCTTCTTATAATTTTTAGGGGTAAGAGTATTGTTAATATTGTAACCCAGTGGAAGGACCTTCTACTACAGAATCAACCCGATCGCCAATGAGACGGTATAGCGATCAAAAGATCGATTTCAGCTGTGTTGTCTCTGGAAAGATGCTGATCCAACCATAGAAAAGGCCAACTTAAAGGGCCCATTCAGAATGGCTCCCATTCCGTGAATTTACGCTTTTTCTGTACTGCTACATTTAAGAGTAGACTGGTAGATGAAATAACCATTTAACTCAAGTTAAATCGTTGACCTTGCTATTGATGGAAGGCGCCCGGTTAAAGGCGGTTACCGCGCCGGTACATGTACATGATGTATTACTACATGTATACGTTACAAGGCAAAGTTAAACAAGACTTTGCTTCCGGTATCCGTTATACTGGCGAAAATCCAACGCGTCAACATAGATCGTTCTAGCCGTCCTTTGTGTATAATTCCTTGTACCTGAACTCCAACATGATTTTAATTGATTCAACAGATAGTTTTGACATCTAAAATATGGCGTCAGGGATGACAACGATATCGTCAAGTAATCCTGAAGGAGCGACTGTTGGAAAACGCCCAGACTCAACACAGGAAGGAAAGATGTCCAGACTCACCCGTGCTTCGACTGTGTCGGAAAACGACGAAAGGGACCAAGTAGACCTTTCTCTGTGTTTCTTATGCCAGAAGGACCTACAGACTCCCAAAATCCTCCCCTGTTTGCACTCTTTCTGTAAAGCTTGCCTGGTTAAATTAATTCGGGATAACGATACGCCTGGACCTACTTCGTGCCCGTTGTGCCGGGACTCTTCCTCGATTGACGACGTCCACATGCTCGCAGATAACACCTTGATGTCATCACTGCAAGAATTGAAACTGAAGAAGGGGGATCACGACATGGATTTACACAAAGATGAAACCCCACAATGTAAGGTAAAGTGCACTTCTTGTAACCGTGCCAACCCAGCCATGTACCGCTGTACCCATTGCCAAGATTTTCTCTGCGATACCTGCACATTGTCTCACAGGAGTCTAAAGATTTTACAGCACCACGAGTTGGTTGACGTAAAGTTGTGGATTCAGCAAAACAAACCATCTGAACCGAACTGCGGTAAGCACAGCGGTGAGCCAATCTCGTTCTACTGTCAGACTTGCAAAGCATTGGTGTGTAAGGACTGTGTCGATCTCGACCACCAAAAACCACAGCACATCACGTGTTCGCTGCTAGAGGGAGCGGTGTTATGCCGCCGAACGGTAGACAAACTCCTCACACTCTCACGGCAGACAGAAGCTAAGTTCAAAGGCGCCTGGGAAATTTTAAGCTCTATGAAAGCAGAGCTTATGGAAACAACAAAGAGTCTACGTCATCAAGTAGCGGATGCATTCAAGAAAGAGAGAGACATTCTCGTTGAGCGAGAGGGGGAGTTCCTGCTTAAGATTGACGTCATCGAGAGACAACGAGAGGCAACAGTGAATACACACTTGGATCGAGTGGAGACTGTGCTTGAACACTTGTGGACAGCATTTGACATGACAGAAATGTTAATGGATAATGGAGATGATATTCATTTCCTGAGCTTGGAACCAGTGGTTTGCTCAAGACTTCAATCGCTCTGCAAAACCAGCCCCGAACTTCCAAACTCAGACCTGACAATAATCGATCTGACCGAAGAACAGAGAACAGACTCAGTGGAAGAGCAAACCTTGGGCACTCGGGCCGATTCAGCGCCAGAACAGGCCGAAGCAGCAGAACATATCGAAACGATCGCATGGGAACTTGAGACAACTGTAGGAGATCGAGGTTCTGGGAAAGGGCAGTTTGACTGGTGTAAGGGGGTGGCAGCTTCTCTGGACAGCCATGCGGTTGTTGCCGATTGGGGGAATGACCGCGTGCAGGTTTTTGACGATCAGCGACACTTTCTTTGTGTCCTTAACTCAAACAATCTCGAAAGCGGGAAGCTCTCGATGCCGCATGACGTGGCTTGTCTTCTGGACGGCCGTTTCGTTGTTGTGGATAAATCCATCTATGCCAAAATCTATGATCCAAACGGAATTTTCTTGGATCGCTTTTCCACACGAACGGAGAGCGACGCAAGATCATCAGCCGTTGAACTCAGTTGCGTCACGGTCGATCGTCGGAGTCGTATCCTGATCGGGGACTGCAAGCGAAACTTAATAACGGTGCACTATGTTGACGGGAAAATGATCAAAACGATCCCAGCCGTTGGACCAGAGCACATAGCGACAACCTCCAAGGATCTTCTAGTTGTCAGCTGCCCGCGGAAGCAGAAGGTCCGTGTGATGAATCACCAGGGACGATTCCTATTTCAACTGGAAACGTTCGGAGCCGGTGAAAAGCTTAAACCAAGAGGTGTCGCATGCGACGACGAAGACAATATCTACGTGGTTCACAAGGAAAGAGGTGGAGAAAAATCGGTCCATGTATTCAATAACCACGGGAAATATTTAGCGTGTGTGGCGAAAAACCTCAGTGAACCATATGACGTTGAGATTGCACCGGGGGGAAGGGTCGTCATTTCCGATGACGATGCCCTCAAAATCTTCACAAGAAAAGACAAAAAGTCTTAATCAAAATAATGTTGGAGGATAATAAGTTCTGATTTTAGTATGGGTGAATCAAACTTGGATTAAGACATTAAGATTGTAATTATCAGATCCTGCAAAACCCAATAGACCTGAGACCTAATGACGTATAATGAGTTTGTTTACATATGCGCTTTCCGCCAGACAAAGTAGGGACTATCACATAGGAAGGCACACATACAAACAAAGCGTGATGTCGTCAAATCCTAGGTCTAGTGGATTTGGGAAGGTGTTCGCAGGATTTTGCAGCTGTACCCTACCAGACTTTTATTTTCTGTGTATTACAATTTACAAAGGTATATACTGCACCAAATGGTCATTAAATTGGCTGCTTATTTGCCGAAATTGACAGAGAAAACATACTATACTCTTGCGTCATGCAATAACAAAAAACAAATACAATTGAACAACGGAGTGTTGCCTCTTTTTGGGGTGGGCCACAAGTAGGGGGCGGGAAAGTAAAAGCTAAAAATCTACTTGAAACAGACAACCTTGATTTTAAAAGGAGATGAAATGAAATTTTACATGTCCAATTAAGAAGATTTTGTTTACTAGTTTGGGGGACGCTTCACACCTTTTGTTATAATAAAGAAATGTGGCAATTTGCATATAAACAAAAACAAAATTCTAATCCAAATTCAATGTTCAAGGTATTAAATCAACAAAACAAAGCTATTTAATGTTTCTATATGTAATTAGTTTGATTTTAGACAAAAAAACTAAAATGTCAAAACCGCTAAAATACAGAAAAAGTCAATTTCCAATAAAGATTAATTTTAAGTCATTATCCTCTTCAATCAGCAAAGTAAACATTTAGGCATATACTAGAACGTTACCGTATATACTATACCGTATCTAAAATTGTTCATTTGGCAACTGGAATTTACTTAAAATTTAATATTACATCAAATTATGATGTTGTTCCGTGCATTAAAGCCTTTAAATGTTTTCTTTTCAATACATCCTCGAGTGTGTCCCATTTTTTTACCAGATTTAGAGAATAGACAGCCAATCTCTGGTATCTAATTTAATTAAAACAAAATTGCACGTTTCTATCATAATGTATTATTTTGTAATTTCCCGCCCTCTTATTATGAATAGTGTTCCCGCTCAAAAATGAGTGAGTTTTCTCCGTTTTTTTCAAAATAGTCTTGATAATTGACTCTGTCTTTTGTCGGTTTATATTGCCGTTTTCAAATTGACCGCCTGGGGCCAATATCCCAGCGCTGCTATAAGCACACGATTTTCAGTGCTAACAGAGCCTCCGTCTATTTCACGAAGACCGTAAGCAAAGTTGGGCAAGCAGATATCCTTTAATTTCTCAAAATATCCCCAACTCCCTAGTGTAATTTACTAAGAACCATACCCATCCTGGCAAATCCCAACAAACTGTACACACAAACTGTTGGACTCTTATTCTGGAGGTATGCTTAACCCAGTGTAAAAAGACTCGGTTTAGGGTCCCGTACTGGGTATTTAATCAGTGAAAATGCCAAGGAAATCCTCTTATGCAAACCAGAGATCTAATAGATTATTTATTTTCACCCATTCGGATGAAATTTAAACATTTAGTGATAAGTGCATCCGACATTAGTCTTAGACGCCAGAGAGATGTTCCACCACACACTAAGGATTTAGAAGCAGCGCGCCATCTAACGGCATAATGAGACCAGCTGCCTCTTCGCACTTTACCGCGTATACGTCCGTGCGAGAAATAGTCAAAAACACACATGCGAGGGCGCGCGACAAGAATCACCGGCCACAACGATCACTGCCGAGTGCCGACCACTAACGTGACGGCGTCTAGGGCCAAAGACTAATCAGATCATGGAGGAATATTCCTCCATGATCAGATACAGTAGTAATTGAGGGGTGCACCCCAATATTAAAATAATTCCTATAGACACCAGTGGTAAATGCTCATACTTGAAAAATACCCCGAACTTGGTTTTCAGGCTACAAATAACAAAATGACAATCTATATACATGTAGGCCTAATTCATCTTTCTTTCTTTTTCTAAATTTGTGTTGGGTTGACTGATGACTTTTTAAAAAGATATTCTCACCTAAAGAACACCACCCCTGAAACGAATGATGTTCCAAATTGGAAAAGTAGCCATTTTGAAAAAAGATCCCTCCACAACATGGCTAGCTAAATAGCGCCACTTTCGGACCCAATTCAGCCCAAATGTCCGGCGCCCAGAATTGGAAGCTTCGATGTTTGATTGTGCACGTGGCGTATTATTTTCACGCAGTGCGCGCGCCCGCCACTAACGACACGATACCAGCTTCCTAACTCACGCATTCGTCGTTGCAAACTACATCCAGCAGTTTGTCGTTTTCCTTATTTCTCCTAGAGATTTAAGTTCCTAAAGGCCCAGTCCCACTGCACTTGCGCACGAATTACTCATGAATTGCGCATACAATTTTCTTCGTGCGTGATTCGTCAGTGATGTGCGTAAATCCCACGTGTTTCACACGTGGAGCATCAGTTTTTGTAAGTGATTGTACGCGGAGACGGGTTTGTGCGCGATCGCCGGTTTTGAACGGTTCAAAAAATTTTCAACGCACAACGTGCGCGATTATACGCAGTTTATGCGCAGTTTGTACGTAGTTTGGACGTGGAAGGTGCGTGATATGTCCGTGTTCTGTCAGTGTTCCGTCAGTGCTTGTGCGTCAGGAACTGGCTCCTAGCACGCACATCACTGACGAATCACTTACAGAACACGCACATATCACTTACAAAACACGCACAATCCACGTATGTTCCACTTACAATCACTTACCAAAACGTCAGAAATTGTATCGGGTTTGGGCTTGTGCGTGGAATGTTCTTTGTCAGTGATTGTAAGTGATACATGCGCAGTTTATACGCGATTCATCGGTGATTCTGACCACGCACAACCCCAGAAAATGACCAATTTCTCCACGAACAATCACGCACAAACCAATTTTATGCGTGATTATGCGTGATTTATGCGTCATTGGCAATGGGACTGGGCCTTAGTTACCAGAGTACTGTGCATGATATGACCAGTTAGTGTCTAAACACCTTTTTGCCAAGTATAGCGCCCTCGCAAGGCAAAGTAATGAAAGGCCACTCTTCTTTGATGTGTTGAATCATAATGGATTGACAGTACCCCCAAAGCAATGACTATTAGATTAATTCAAACAACAATATTGGCCTGTGAGAAGGTTTTTTTAGGAAGGGTTGGAAAGAATCCCATATCTCACCCCCACTTTTTTGCCCTTAATATGACTTGACAACTACCAAGAAGTGTAAATCTGATGAAGAAACACTAATTTAGGAGTGAGACAATTTCAGGTTTTTCTTTGAAAATACTCAGATTTTACTTAGATTTTATTCAAAATGACGGAAATCCGGACTATGAAGGTAATTGCACAAACATACAAAATGGGTACACTATGAATGCAGTTAAAATTTCAAATGAAGGCGGCCACGTACCCCCCACCCCAACTTAAAGGTAGTATACACCATTGGTCATTGTTTGAATTATTATGAATGAGTAGATTTGGGGGGTTGTATTTTATAGGGAATAGCTCCAGGTTATTTATGTGAATTACTAAGTGTTAAACCGAGTACACGCACTCTGCGCTCGACAACCTCTGGTGTGTTATGTTTAAAGCAGCCTCTTGGCAAAACTAAATACTATGGAGATCGATCATTCACAATATATGCCCCTCGTCTGTGGAATAGGCTTCCAGCAGCAATCCGATCTGCTGATAATTTTGAAATTTTTAAAGCTAATTTGAAAACTTATCTTTTTAAGCAGTACTTTTTATCACCTAATTGATAGTTTTAGATTACTTGGTGTTTTTATGATTGTTATATATTTGTACAGCGCTTTGGGATGTCTTTGTGACATGGAAAGCGTTTTTGTAATGATTATTATTATTATTATTATTATTATTATAGTAAATATCGTTTAACTGAGCTGTCCGAAGTTTTACAATCATGGATGGCGAGAAAAGTACGAAAAACAGCGGGTTTTTTTCAACCGGCATCGAGCAGTTATTCTTATGTTATCTTTGTTTTTTCGCGATCGCCGTCCGGCGATCGCGAATTTTTCATTATAAAATTATATTTTTCGGAATAATTACAGGATATCTAGCGCAATCATTTTGCTGGATGCCTAGAATCAACATTTACTTTCAAATGAGTAAGATATTTCTTAATAATTTGGTAGTAAATATTTTTGATATCTACAAATGGTGTATCCTACCTTTAATACTGGGTTGGCGGTGGGTGCACCATCAATCCAACATTGAAAAGGGGGGGGGGGGGCACAATAACACTTTCTCGGGTGAATGCTCATTACAGACTATGAAACTTCTCAACACACATTGGTTTGTCACACTGTTTACAAATCATGCGAGTTTGTTTCCGCTTGGCTCTGGTACTGCAAACAACACAGTTGCGCTTGTTATCCCAGGATAGTGATGAGTCGGAAAACGGCTGGAACCACGTGACACTTGACTGGCATGCTGAGCTGCGTTGTGCTCCCAAGTGGAAATAAGCTCTTCTATCACCTTGACCCTGAAATCCAAAGTGGTCAAGTGCTGATTTGTAGGGATGCTGTTGTATACAATGGTAGCATTCACCAAGCAGATGTCAAGAATGGCCACGAAATTTTTTTCCCACCATTTCATCGATTTAATTTGTGAGGGTGCGAGTAGTACTGACGCATTTGTGCTGCGAGATCACTTCCTCCCATGTATTTATTATAATCATTAACGACAGAAGGTTTTTTGATCGTACGAAGTCCACTCAAACTGTTTTTGCTCCGAATGTCTTTCGTGTCGATATTGCAGTTTCCAACATTTGTGAGAAGAGTTACACGCTTGGCATCCTGCCAAACGACGCACAGTTGGCCGGCTTTGGTGTAAAACTGGGGGTCAGCACCTCTTATCATGTGTAACTTTTTGAGGTTTGCACAATCTGGAATCCCCAATGTGGTGTAGCTCCACAAGCTCCAAACTTTAACTGTGACAACTTGCAGATGAGAGCTGGGCTGGTATACCAATTGTCCATTATTGTCCCTTATGTTCGAGTCCTGCGTCGATGACTACATGCCCAGCAGATGCAATATTAGGTGGGTGGTGTGTTGAAGCATAACCAACGGAGGGTCGACTATAGATTTCTTTGATGTGGGCTGAGACTGAGCCGGTGAACACCTTCCAAGCAAAATGTATAACCGGTTTCTGACTCGTTCAATGAAAAACATTTCAATCCCCATTTAGCAGACTTTCGTGGCATGTACTGTTTGAAACCAAGTCGGCCTTTGAACTTGATCATTGTCTCATCTGGTGAGAGGTTTCGGTCTGGTATGGGTTGTAAATGCGAGAAAAGGATGGCAGTACATTGTCGAGCAGCGGGCGGACCTTGGATAGTTTGCCAGGGGGAGCATCACCTGGTTGAGCTATGTTGGTGGCAAGGTGGAAAAATCGAAGGATCGCAGTGAATCGATTGCGAGACATGGTCGCCGAATACAGGGGACTTCGGACCTGGATCAGTACATGTTGTAGCGAGGCCTTTTGTTGATACCCATGCACAGAGAAGCAAGGCCACGAATGCCATAATTTAAGGAACAGTATAGTTGGAGTCCAGGCAGGCTGATATGATTGGCCACATCTGCACACATTGTTTGGTCAGCATAGCGATTGGCCTCATCCACCATCAACTCCCACACTGCTTGGCAGAAGAAGAGCTGAAAGATTTGCATGGGCGTCGTGACCGAAATCTCCCGCACAGCCAGTCTCTTCACTGAATTTCATCGGTGGGCTCTTGCTATCTATACCCTAAAGTGCGTGGCAGATACAAACTAATTTTTACGGTCTAGAAAGTGAATGATATTTGAGTCACCATTAATTTTCCTTGTATATGTACTTTATTTGTGCAATATTTTTATTTTGTGTGTATTTAAGCACCAATACTATCTCCATGACACTGACAGTTTTCTGACAATACAATATCTTATTAAAGGCAGCTTTTTGCAGGAAGTTTCGTCATGCTCAAAATTGACAAATTTGAAATGGCACCAAGGACCGTGCAAACAGGTGATCTTCTCGAGCAGGATATCATCTGTGAATACAAAAATAAAATAGGGATAGGATGAGAGAATGTTTGGGATAGTTTGGGATGAAAACGTATTAAAGAGTTTTAAAACATGGCCCGTTAGTAATACAAATTTACATGTATTTGCCCGTGCACGTGGCCACTATGACCGGCCAGTGCGCCCACAGCTAGCCGGCCCCGGGGCGGCGCGCACACCTTGCACGGTTAACGTTGACCGGCGCGACCGGGTACCGTACGGCGCACACAAAGGCCGCGGCTTTGCTTGCTCCATGGAAATACATTTCAACATTTTTAATAATCAAATTGATGTGCATTTAATAAGCAGTCCACTTTCAATTAGCGTGGGTTACGGCCAATTCCAACGGGCTTAACAATCCTGCATCGGCGGTACGAGTTGATTTAACTGAAGGTACGAGTTGACGAAGGTACGAGTTGACGACAGTACAAGTTGGTATAACATTGGGTTGGCGAAGGTACGAGTTGACCAAGGTACGAGTTGACCAAGGTACGAGTTGACCAGGGGCCAATTTCACGGAGCTGCTAAGCACAAAAATTTGCTTAGCACAAAAAAGTCTTGCTCATTAAAAACAAGTTATCAGCCAAAATTCTACGTGTTTTTCATGCTAAGCAAAACATCAGCTGATTATCAACCAAAAACAATAAAGATCACGTGAAAATTTGGTCTGTAACCTTGCTTTTACCAAGGACAAATTTTCATGCTAAGCAAATTTTTGAGCTTAGCAGCTCCGTGAAATTGGCCCCAGGGTACGAGTTAACCTGCTTCCGTGCGAAATTGGGAGCTTGACTAACCGTGTCGTTAGCGGGCGCACTACAGTCGAATACAGTGGTAAGTGGGGAAGACTAGGCAGGAACATGCTGCTATGCGCGTTGTATTGCGTATTTTGTTAATGTGTTCTTACTAATGGCATATCATGAATACAACTGTGCATTTAACGTGTTAAAGGTAGGATATACCATTGGTAATTGCTTGAATTATTATGAATGGGTGGATTTGGGGGGTTGTATTTTATTGTAAATATCGTTTAACTGACCTGTCCAAAGTTTTATATTTAATAATTTTTGATGCTGAAAAAATAAGAAAAACAGCATTTGCAATTGCAGGCATCCATGATATTGTAAAACTTCGGACAGGTCAGTTAAACAAACGATATTTATTATAAAATACACCCCCACCAAATCCACCTATTCCTTAAAAAAAAGCACTCACTAATGGTGTATACCCAATTGGAATGGGTGAAAAACAAGTAGCCCGTTATAATCTGTTAGATTTCTGGTTTGCATGAACTGAAGAGCTCACCTTCAGCGTCTAGTTTGTCCGGAAGGATTTGATTAATGGCAGACGTCGATGGCGTCGTGAGACACAGTACCTAGCCAATCAGTTCTGGAAGCGGCAGCTTCGAGAATACTTGCCTTTGCTGCAGACGAGACAGAAGTGGTCACATGTTGTGGCCATTTATTCGCCCTTAATTACGTAATTAAAAAATCCGGCGCCGTCACTGTCTGCTCGGGATACCCGTGCCTTAAATGAAGGCTGCTAAGCCGCCGGTGTCCGAGGAAAATACAGACATACAGAGATTTGCATATTTTATAGACACAAGATGATTACATGTTGTGTGATCATAGGGGCTGATATGTATAGGAGTAACATTGAAATGCGCTTTGAAAACTTTTTTTTCATAAAACAAACTAAAGTTTAATTTTATTAAAACTCAAAGCGTTTTCTTTCCCACTTTTAAATAATGAGCTGATTAATTATGCAAATTTGGTAATTATTAAAACAAAAATTAAGATCTAAATGCATTCAAAAAGCCACTTTTTGTAGACTTATTTTGGCTATTTATAATTTTTTTCTTCAGCCAATTAGGTTTGTAGTAAATGGCAGATTTATAGATTTTGTAAAGTACAAAATTGTTAATGTAAATTCATTTTTTACACATTTTGTTACATTCCCAATAGCCAGATTTTAAAGACCTGTGCAACATTTGATTAAAATATTTGTTGTTGACCGAGTTTATCTACTTATAAATGACAAATGTTTATAATTTATTCCTAATTACTTAATTAATTATGTAAATTAGATTATTATTTTTGTTTACATTTTGGTAAAGGGTTATATCATATCAGTGTATAAGCAATATATCAAGAAAGACCGTACAACCATAGAAAAGACAGAATTTAATATCTCTGGTAAAAAAAAAATATGACCGTTGACCTATTGGCTAAATAATTTGCTCAAAACTCTACAACGCAATGACCGATTTGAACAATTCAAAAGGATTTCTTCAAATACAAAAATCACTCATATAATGTATGTTGTGATGTTGGGGCTTGTTTCTTTTATTCAAATTTCATCTGAAATGCAAAGATCAAGAAAATGTATGTATTGTTTGGAACAATCTATAATAAATACCTGAATCTACTACCCTAAACTGCATACCTACATAAACTGACGATGAAGGCGGTACAACACTATCCAATATCTCCGTGTCGAGCCTCCCAGGTTGAACACGGAGATTTCAAGCATACCTCGTTCACACAATTAACAAGCCAACACGGCTTCTATACACGTAAGGTGCTCTACATAGTAAAATCCTTCCCTACGCGTACGCGCGACAGGAACTGGGTTGGGACTTGGGAGAGTAGAAAATCGTCATGTTTAGTGTAGCCATGGAGCAATTGCTCCATGGTGTAGCTTACCTAGTACCTGTGCACCAGAAACTGGTAGCATGAACGATATGCATGTTGCGCGCTGGACAAGCGTTGCTCCTCCATATTCAACAAACAACTATACCATACCCAGCTGACTACTACTACTTCTGTCGTACAAACTGTTTACATAATGAAGCGAGATATAAGGCAGAGGGAATTCCCCATCCTCTTTTGTGTTTGCCATTGTTTTCCTGAAATCTTTGGAATTCTTTTTAGATAGTACTCCGGGTGTGAGGTAATAATACTTCACCCTGTGTATAGGGTATATAGGGCCAACAAGGGGTCCGCTCTGCCTTAAATCATGCTGCGTGTACATTCTTGGCGCCGGTAAAATATGTCGCCTTATTACGTAACTTGCTTGGGCATAATCAGCCAGTGTGGCATGAATTTCAGACTCTACTCTCTTATTTTCCAAAGCGTCGGAGTAAAAATTCACTCTCCCAGTCTGAAACTAGGGACAACACGTTTTATAGTGAAACTCATTCACTTGAAAATTATCGCCTCCAATCGCCGAATTCCACTGAAATAATGCATTTCAGTGAGTTCAATCTAAAATCGGAGTCAGCTTTTCACCCTAAAACGTCTAGTCCCTATAGTTTCACACTGGAATACAGGATCATTGGTAGTATTGCGCATACGTGACGATAATTAAGAGTGATCCATCACGAGAGGATTTAATCAATAATATAGGTAAATAAAGTCTTATTTTCATAAATGACACCTGTAGTTCGTATAGTTGGCCGCCTTATGTAATGGTTGGACATTATCAGTCGTCGAAATGGAATGGGTAGGGCAATATATAGGTCTGATATCAGCCAACTATGAAATGTTAGCTATACCATAGAGGAATACAAATTATGAAACAACCAGACGTAATTATTGTAAATATATATAGTGTCTATAAATAGAGATAGCAATTATACCAGTCACGGAGTGCACTCTACCGTTTAGAATTACATATGCAAAGAACTCAAACCAATGTACATATCTGGTAAAGATAACAATTTTGTTAGCAAGCAAATTACAAGTAACGTCTGCAGGAGGTGTGCTTTTTCATCCGGAGCAGAGGAGGGGGCAGGGAGTGATATGCAATCATCATCCTGGCAGCAAGTTACACAGTACCCTGGCTCAGCTGGAATGTTGCACTTTTCCGCATTGTTTATAATGTTGTCTTCAGAATTTGTTTTACTTGATGCCGCGCACTGTTTGTCGATTTGAACTTTGTCGTTCTCTTCTGGGGAACAACAAAATGTATTAACGTATAAACAAAACCGCAAAATTGAAGTCATCTCTATAGGCCTGCACACCACGAGCCGTCTTGTATGAATGTTGGCACAGTCGTGATGTCATGGGAAAGATATTTGGCTACATGCAACCATCGCAGATTATTTGTCCTTTGAAAATATTTAGGTAAAATAACAAGAAATGGCAGCCATTTTGAAAATTGCTTGTTTTTTTACCTACATGTTATCTTTCTTTTAAGGACAAATCTGCCAGCGTCACAATATTTACTATAAAATGATCCCCTAAACCCTCAACTGAATTTTCAAAAATTACAGCAAAGGCAAATGGTGTATACTTCCTTTAAGTCTGAATGATTAATGTACAATGTACATCATTTTACCTGACCACCTCACAGTTGTTGTGCAAATGTCCGTGCCTTGTCCACAGTCTCTGGTCAATCGCTGTATTAACGGGTTAGGTACCGGCGGATAAGGTGGTGGTCTAGGTACCTTACCGTTGGCACCAATATTGCACAAATTATCCTTGCAACACAGAGTGCAGAACCAGCTCGACTCGTACTTGTAACACGAGGGCGATGTCTGATTAGCAGACGGGCATTCGTCCGACGCACTGCAGGATTTCACAATAGTCATATCGTTGTAAAGACTACCTGTTGTAAAAACGAAAAATAAAACACGTCGCGCGTATGTCAACGAGTCGGGATTTCTTGGTATCATTTTTCTTCGAGAAGGATTCCCTATACTATCCATTGATTTTTGTATTTTCCCCATACTATCCATTGGATCATTTAGACCTACGGGTGAGTCCCTAAAGAACAATTTTTTGATTACAATAAACAGATATACAGTATTTTTGGTTTTGTACAGATTTTTGAATTGCTGAATTTACTTCTTTTTGGTTTTAAGCAAAACCATGTAGGCCTACAGCTGCGTTTTGCAGGCATTATATTCAATCGTAAAGTAATTTGGAATTTGGATTTCCAAATCTTGTCATATTTCACAGTAGACCAACATATTATTATTAGATGCACTTTCATGTTATTTAAGGTTTTTTTACCAAAACAGTTCTATAATGTTTTTTAAATATGTGTTGGTAAGTTGAGGGAACTCTGTACACATGTATACGGCTGTATTTTTAAAAGGCACGTAACTTACAGGCGCATACGATCCTATTGTTATGCATTTAGATTTTGTTTGAAGAAATAAAACCCAAACGAAACAAAGTAAAAGTCTTAAAGTAATTGACATTTGTTTTGAATGCAAATGACTAAACAGACCTACCTCTCCATGTCGTCTGTATTGTACACACATCTTGGCCCGGTTGGCATGTTTCGTCAGAGGTTTTAAGACACTCCGTCGAACCCCCGTAGCTCTCACAATAGTGACAATTAAGAGAAATCCCTACCAAAATAAAGAAGATGTTTACAATTTGAGCCTATTTCTGATTAGTGGCTGGTGGTTGTGTTTAGGATAGTGCACCACGAAGTGATAGTTTTGCCGCACCATGCACGAAGTGACTGACAGATCTTCCATTGGTTTTGCGGACACGATACGTGCGGCAAAACTATCCATAATACGTCATTTCGTGGTGCGACCGACAACACTGGATTTTCCACGCATAATTTACACATTCATGTGACAATCCAGATTAGTCAGGTAGCTAGATTGATAAAAGATATTGTTCAGCCAAATGATACAATTTTCAAAATGGCTGCCACAGTTGCATGTTATTTTACCATTATTTTTCAGTACAAATCTGTGATGGCCCTATATACAGGGTGGCCCATACAAAACAGGAAAAGCAGATCTCAATGGACAAGCATACTTCCACTACTCTGAGGCCAACACTACCTGTACGTACCGATGGATGGGGAATCTTTCGAGAAGAAAAATTATACCAGGATATCTTGATTTGGGCTAGTAAATTTGTTATTTTTCGGTGTGAAAAGACTCCTGACTGTACTTCAGGGTAATGTGCATAATTTGTTTGTTTATGGGCCACCTTGTACACGTGTATATCCAAATATCTTTCTCATGACATACTCTGACTCAGTGTGCTAAATTTCACGCTTATTACTCTATCACATTGTGCACAATCCGTCTGACTAAAACTGACATGACATGGCTACAGTATCAGATAGGGGATAAGATTTTGCCTATGATGATACAAGCATGACATTTGTCACACAGTCAGAGTATGCCACGAGAAAAGGATTTGGGTATAGGGCCATTGCAGATTTGCCCTTTAAAAGAAAATACAAGGGAAATTACAAGCAATGGCAGCCTTTTTGAAAATTTAGAAAATTGCTTGTACTTGTACCTATATTTTTTCCCCAAAGGGCAAATCTGCGGTAGCCCTATATACCGAATATCTTTCTAATGAATGATATACTCTAACTGTTTGCTTCCGATTGTCAAAGGCACAATTGCCCTAAATAGTTCCTATCTGGTCGAATAACGATGACCTAATATTTAATATGTACAGTTACTTCAAGATTCTTTACGAGTCAGGATAGTGCAAATATAATATTGCTTGAATATTATCAAGCAATATATTACTTGCATCATCATTAATAAGAGAGTATCTCTAGCATTTTTTTTGGTAAGCAATATATTTTTTCCAGCGCTGGTCGGGGGTACGCATGACGTCACACGGAGATGAGCCGAGATTCTTCACATTCCACACAGATCATCACGACCTTGTTACTGTCAGTGGCGGCCCGAATGAGAAAATGATGATGCTGACAAGAGCAAAGAAACGAACTTGCCGGATATATATTACTATTAGCCGATGGATACAAATTATTACACTCTGGTGAAATTGATCTTACAGTGTGGCAGATAGGATAAATATTTAGGGGAAAGTGTGCCTTTGCACACAGTCAGAGTAGGTCATGATAAAGTTAATATTAATAGGCCATAGAAATAAGGGTAGAATATCAAAGAAATTTTTTAAATTTTCAAAATGGCTGCCACTGCTATTCGACCTATATTTTTTTCAAAGGATCTTCGATGGCCCTATAGCAAAATATCTTTCTCATGACATGAATACTCAGACTGCGTGCCGAATTCCATTTTTGTATCACCAAAGGCACAATCCCATCACCTATCCGCCGTACTATATCATTGACTATACAAGGATTTATTAAATATACAGAAGATATTATTTAGAGAATTTGGTACACCCTAAAACCAGATTGGTTAAAAATAACCAATTGATTGGTAGATATGTGTCCAACCAATATATTGGTAAAATTTTACCCAAATATTGGTTATTTCGACCACTAATTTGGTTAAAATTGACCAATGTTATTGGTTTGACCATGGAGAAATAAGACATGGTTTGACACATATCTACCAATCAGTTGGTTATTCCAAACCGGTTTTAAGGGTGTAGTTTTGATTTAAAAGTATACATTCGGTGTAATAATATTGTTTTTCTTCGTAAACAACCTTTATCCACATAATAAAATAGAATTCATAAAACAACAATTACAACAGCGCGGAATGTTCTCATCTTTTCTTCCATCGTTAAATCGCAATATACGACGAGAAACATATATATAGACATGGGTGTAATCAATCATTATGTTACATCTTGACAGGATGGTTGATTATAGAAGCTCTACTATTGCCGTACTCTATTTCCCTTCCACTCTGTGTGCCACAGCATGGGTTCCATCTGACGCACATTACAGCTACACATGCACAGTACGACACATAGGTAATATCGTCACTCACCAGGGGCCAATTTCATAGAGCTGCTTAAACAAAACAAAATCCTTGCCTCGTAAAATCAGCTTTTTAGCTTTTCATGCCATGATGAAGTCACGGTTTCACCTTTAATATTTCAATATTTGAATACGAAAGGAGATTTCAGGCGATTTTTTTCACTTCTGTTGGCAACAAATCTAAATTGTATCATAATTATATTTGTTTAAATAATTACACATTTTGTTCAAGAAAATGCATTTTTCACATACAAATCTAAAATTTAACATGACTTTTATGAACACAAAATTTCTTGAGTTCTGATTGGTCAGTTGCTGCGTAATTCAAGTTGGATAACAGTATAATTGCTGTAAATAAACATTTTGTTGGTGTTGATATATATTTACACATTATGTGTTGTATTTTGACAAAGTGTTTTTGTGAATTGATTTAATCTTTGTATAAATTAACGTTATAACGTATACATTAACGTTTTCGTGTATAAAAACAAAAACAACAGATGCATGATATTTTCAAGGCACAGTACCGTGATTTTAGGTCCAAAACCTGTTATGCTAAAAATAAGGCGATTGTTTTTAAGGTATTTTTTTTACAGTGTGCATAGATGCCAAACGATGTTAAATTAAATTAACACCCTGGTTTTTGCAGTCTATGGGAAACAATATTATGGGACATAATGTTTTAGTTTCGATATTTCTGACAACAGAGGGCGATGTTATTGTTTTGAGGTACATACTATTTAGTTTAGGGTTTTTGTTTTTTCTTGTGATGAAAGGCTTTTAAAAAAAGATGCTCCTAAACTATTTTTTGTTTTTTTAAGCGCCCCCCTCCCCCCAAAAGGTCGCTTGAGAACTGTCGCTGTTACCATCTTGCGAGGTACTATATGTTTGTATATTTCAGAGCTCAAACATGGGTTTATACATAATACACACTGCCTGATATTCACTCGAAGGAATATCACATATAATGGTGCGATAGCCTGTACACGATTATAGTAAGAGCTGTGGTATGTACCACCCTTTCGTTGTTTTCTACATTGGTTTACATTTTAAGGTTTTTGCTCTGTTAGCCATCAGTAAGTCTAGAGGATTATTTAGCGATTGAATAACCCAAGGGTAGTAAAACATATTTATCACAAGCCGACTCTTGATGAAAAACTACTAATACGTCTTTGGCTTAACTTAAACCTCGGGCAATAAAACTAGATCATTAACGCCCAGGAAGGTATGGTTCCGTGAGCTAGCTGGACTACCTAGATATTACAAATTGCGTATACATCTCATCTACAAAAGCTAGGTATATAGGCCTTCGTCTTTCCCTATGTATTATAAGGAAGGTAAGATGAGATCCTATATACAACAATCATCGGAATACGGGAGGAATTTTGTGGGGAAATTTGCTACCTTGGAGTGGCGCTTGAAATCAGAATAAATAAGTGCATGCGATTCGAATATGATACTCTTGTTAAACATTATACATGGTGCATGCCCCCCCCCCCCCCCAACAAACAAATGGTGCCAGTAGAACGCCTCCCTTTGTTCATTAACTATTCAGCATTTTCTATTGATGTTTGTATGAGCTTCAAGATAACCAAATTAGCTTTCAAATGCCGTTTGTTTTACCCATGCTTTTTTGCCCATTCAAATATGTTTGATTAGGCCTAACCACCAGCACCAGCACTCACAAATCGAGTTACATAATAATTATATTATGGTTGATGTAGATAATGTAGGCCTAAGGAAAACATTTCTTGGGAACCTCTTCATATTATACTCTTCAATTTCAAGATCGATTGAGCTACTATAATACAAGATCAATTGAGCTACATGATACATTGTTCACACCTTTCTGGTCTCCTTTGAAGTTCAATCGTACAGGTGAAGATGTGTTTTGTCTTCGTAGATTAGACCTAATAATCAACCATTTGGGGTAGCTTTGGGGTAAATCTCTGGACTGACTAAACCAAATCTAATGAAAAACAAATCATCCGAAAGCCACATTTGCAGTCTTTCCGAATGCGTAGCTTTTTGAAAGCAATGTTCATAACTTTATGATTAAAAAGATGAGTTCCACTTGCACCATTTTTGGGGACACTGTTGAGTTCGACTTTCAAGTTGTGTACTGCAACACACGTATGTATTAATGAAAATGTTAGGTAGGCTGGCAGAGACATTTATATCTATATGACATATATTTTGTGTTCTCGATTTACTTAGCACTTCTGACGTAAAACAAAAAATGTAAATTTCATGTGTTTCTTGGGAACTTGTATGTGATTTCACATCTGAGTATTTGTATACTTCAGTTACCCTTTCATCAAAATTGTTCGCTGAGCTACTACAGAGACGATGTGATTTTGTCATCGCCATCCTTTTGTGAAAAAAAGTGTAATTATTTTGTCGAGGCCTATATCTTTGTTTCCTAATCATGTTCTCCGTCACCGAAACTATAGCTAATTTAATATAATACACATGTGCCGCGTTTGCACATGTTAACGGCATTGGTGTGTCACATTCATGTTATAGACGAGTAAAAGTCTGTATACACTCAACATTCAAGATGATTATACACCATCTATCAGCATTATATACACGTCCAATTTCTCCACAGACGCTGTTACAGGAGGATGTTATACACTATAGTCCTAATAAATTAAAAACAAAAAATGCCAGTCATCTCAGTAGTTGTGTGGTACGATAACAAGCTAGTCCTCTTTTTATGTTGCAACTTGTAAGAAATAACACAGGGAATATTCAGTGTGCGATGTGCATTTGTCATTCTTAGACTGACCCTGATGCCTTCTTTACATATTGCCAGAACGTCGATATCCACGAGCCAAGGGACGCGTGCAGCGTAATTCAATTAACACAGGGATAGACGCGGTAGCGGGATCGATCAGGCCATAAAGTTCGCCCCTGGCTCTTATTGCTTAAAGGAGCTGTTGTAACTGAAATCTTCAGGTGCAATACGAAAATAGGCAAATGTACCTTGTCAGTTTCCTTTGTGGTGTATTTGTGTACATTATTTCTTGTTACTTGTATTAAAATGCTACTGACGTATACGCAGAAACTTGATTCTATATAATATTTTCTCTCTTAAATTGAAAAGATTTTACGTGCATACCACATTAAAGTAAAAACACTTTTTTTTACATTTAGTCTCAATTTCCTTTAAGTATGGTTACCTGACAAGAGCTTGCTTAGCTCTCAAAGTTAAATGCTTTTGAAGAAAATACTACGCATCAATCAAATAAAGGCGGGTAGATTCCGAAAAAACAATAATCTTGAGCTCTTGCCGAATTTAAGAAGCATTTCATTTATAGACTATTACATAATGTTCACCGTACATAAAAACAGTCCACAATTTGATTAAACTGACGAAAATAATTCGCAAAAGATAACTAACTTACCTATTGGAAGGCAAAATATCAGAGCCAGCAAGACAACAGCGACCCAAATGGAGGGAGGCATGATTTCTACACTCGGATGCCCATCATATTAATTTATTGAATGTTCGTGGTCAGCGAATATGCTTCCCGTCAACTCTTCACAAGCAAAACATTCTCCATTTTGTGCATAGAGTGCACGAAGTGCCGCCTTTACTCCGTATACAAGCTTCATACAAGGGTCTTACTCTTTTAGCGTTGTGGTTAATCGAAATGTTATCAATGTATTCTTGCATGTATAGCGCCTATTCATTTGCGCTCTGGGACGCGTTACACAGGTAAAAATCGCCGCCCGATATAATCGACTTTCTCTTAGCATTGATCGGGTGTGTTTGCGATGCGCAGAAGTGGACACAGCTAGCTAGATGTAGCGGCTTGTCGAAAAGACCACCAACTGGTCATGACTCATGAATTATACATGACCTTGTCGTACGTAGTCGTCTTTGTGCCAAGGGCGTACTTATGTGGTTCTCATAATTATTTTTGCTTCTGAAGTGGGCCAGTCGAAAAATAAAAGTCTGGAGCCAACAAATATTGCACTATTGCAAATTATACCCTTAGGCCACCAGCCTCGGTCCAAAAATTAGGCCACCGGTATCAAATGATCAAGAGGAGTATTGCTCATAGTTATTTTGGCAAGGTATGCACACCTAGAGTTGGAAAATGTGTTATAGCATTTATTTTTAGCTTATTTAGATGTCTATGGTGCCGACAAGCATTTTGGCGGCCATATTTTTTAAAAGGTGATAACACCCAAAAAGCTGCCACCGCTGCAATGCCATTACAAATTGTCCAACTATAGGGGTGCATGCCTTGCCCAAATTGTTTTTACCATAAGCATTATTACCCACATTCGATACCGACCACCCCCTCCCCCCGGCTGACGGCCTACCAATATAAATGACCAAACCGTCATGTTCCCTGCGTATTATCTTTGAGATTTAGTTGAGTATATACTACCATATTGACAAGATGTACCTGACTTCTATCTGAACCATCTGAACCATGTGGCTATGGTATCATTCACATCATATACCAGTTATGTACAATCATGGAGGTAGGAAACCTACTTCATACAATGTATGATGAGAGGCAACATCCGCGCATCATGTTCTTGAAAAACGCGCTGGGGAGGCTGCTCAGTCTTCGCGGGAGGGGAAGTTAGGTGACGTCAAGTGCAGGGTTTTTTGGCATTGCCTTTTTATAACGTACGTATACTTACTTGGTAATCGTTATCTTTAGGATCCCATTCCTATATATTAAAGGTTAAAAGACTCGCCAAAATAACTGACTAATATGGCACTCAACAGTAACATTTAGTAATATTACTTGACACACATAAACATGAGCAGCTGGTAATTACACCTTCTTGATAGAATATCAACTAGTTTAGTTTTGTGAAAAGAGGGCATGGAAATCACGGGGCAACAGACGACGCGCGACGAACACCAGAAAACATCATCGAAATTCAAGATGGCGACAGTGAAAGCTCGATGCAGTGAAAGCTCGATGCGATGAAAGCTCATGCAATGAAAGCTCGATGCTGATTGGCTGATTGACTTTGTTTATCAACCAATAAGCATCGGGCAATCATTGTGTGGAACTTTCACGCTTGTGAGAAATACAACATGCACGTCTCGTCTCCGAATACAATTATAGTAGGAAAGTCACACTTTCAAAAAAAGTATGACTTTCCTACTTGTTTTGGAAGTCAGAGACAAGCAAGAAAAAAGACTGCTTTATAGCCTGCAAAATTCACTTTGGTAATGGTATTCATATGCAAAATCTAAGTTTTAAACGGACAAAATCTGTGTCCCAAAAAGGGTACTGATTTATACGAGATGTCCTCCACTCCAAACTAGGCCAATTCTTTCCACTACAATACAGTACATGACTGACGACATGGTAAATAATAGTTTTATTACTTTACTCACGACCTGTATTTCCCCTCACATATTCCAGGAACAATTTTTCCCACTGAAACACACGCAAATGTGTTCACATTTTTTGATTCTCTGGGGTTCTATAAACAATCTCCGAAATTATCAAAGAATGTACCCCAAATCCCACATGGAAGGTCTTTTTCAACCGTAAGCCCACTGACTAATAACACCTTAAAAAAAGACTTCCATGGATAAGCAGTGGAATATTTTAAATTGATTTATTGACTCGGATAAATACATGAATCGTCTTTATACAATAAATATATGTAAACTGCATTGTTTTAACCCTTCCTTCTTATTCCTCCATGTTTTAACAGAGACAGAGGAATATTATTGTTGACATCGTTAAACGTATACAACGTAAAATCCAGGGTTGTAGTCGAGTCCCTGCAAGTCCGTTCACAAGTCCTTTCGTGAAGCCAGTCACAAGTCCCTTCATAAAGGCAGCCACAAGTAACTTGATGAACAATGACAAAGGAATGCTTTTGTCAAAGCTGATTTGAATAGCTTGTGATTTGAATTGGAACTGAAGGACTTGTGATGGACTTGCAGGGACTTACAGGGACTTGCAGGGACTTGTGATGGACTCGACTACATCCCTGGTAAAATCCTCTACAACCATAAACAATTAACTTTAGTGTAATGGTAGGTTTTTTTTAGAGGAGAAGGGGGGGGGGGGGGGGGAGGGGAGACAGTGGGATTTTTAAAATATTGAAATTGTCAAATTCAGTACTGTTACGGTTAACCAGTTCGCGCCGGATGACGTATATAATTGCAGAGTTTTCCCCAGATTCAAAACGAATGACGCATAAACACGCCACGAGCGAGGCCGGAAATGTCTGTCAGCAGCGAGCGAGGCCAGAAATGCGTGGTGTGCTTCCTGGCACTATCAGCCTGAACCCACCTTGGATCGAGTTTCGTTAAAAATAATCCTGCGCGCCGGCTCGGTGATGTTGAAAATTAATCCCGGCGCAAACTGGTTAAACATACCCACATGTCAGGCTCTCAACCAATAGGAATGGCTAAACTGTATCAGATATTTATAAATATTGTGGAAATTATATCTCTACAATTGTACAACCACATGTACTATGCAATTGGCGCAATGATAAAAAGCACTCTTTATAAATGTGTAAATGCCTGCCAATGCAAACTATAAAATGTATTCGTATACAGTACATAGTCTTCCTTCAAAATTCGTACAGAAAAAAAAAAAAAAAAAAAAGCACGAACCACCAAACTTTAATTATTTTGCGCAGTTGTAACATTAATTGTGCACAGGCCTTACTATTTCTCTCGCTTTATTTACATGTAATAAGCTCTACTGGAGTTCCTCAAAGGGGCACCGTTATAAATTAGTTTCAAAACTGTCGCCGGACGAATTAGACGCAAGTTGAGTAGCCGAATGCATTTCTCTCGTGTGTGATGCAGGTGCAATGTCCGGATAGCTAAAACTGCCCCCGGCATCTTGGATTGTCTGTTTGGCAGCCCTGCCATCTAACGTCAGCTTTACCTCTTCCATTTCAACGGTTTCCATTCGTTTGAAACCTGATTGGTCAACAACGGCGACATCCACTGCAGAAATGCCCTTTTCGGATGCCTGTTTTTTCCCGTGATGGTATGATTTTGTACGGGCAGCAACCGCAGCTTGTTCAGTAGTGCGAGATTCTCGAGCGTTAAGCCCGCCCGTTTTGGAGACGGCTTCTGTCTTTTCAACGCTTTCGATGGTGACTGTTATCATCGTTTCTGAATGGTCATGGCAAAATAACAGGATTAGAAATCAAAACCGATTACTAGGTTAAACAAATGTTGCAGGAGGTGGAAGTGTTGGTAGGGACATGGGAAGGGGTTTGACAGATATAACAAGTGATCCAAGGATTGCGAAAGTTGCCTTTTTACGCGGTCGATCTAAAAACAAAAAGTCTAATTTAGGACCTCAAATAACCCCTAGATTACCTTTGAAAGAGTTGTGATGAACCTCCACACTTTCGACTACCATTGGTAGCTCATGTATTATAGCGCACCAGATAAATCGTACATATGTACAGTCAATACTAGATCGATAAATATGTCTCTCCGGGCTCTTACTCGGCGTGGCACCATGCATACGAAACCCTGAACACGTCGCAGGCCAGCAGCTCCCCGTGTCAGACTGTGCGGTGGGCTGGTGGCCATACGAGAGCACATGGGATTTGGGGGCACGGAGGATCTCCTATTGCCGTAACCTGTGTTAACGCATTACCCGCTGTGGGATGTACCACTTGGTACTTGTTATTACAACAAATTTGTAGACAATATGCGAGGTGTTCTGGCAAAATGAGACAGAACGGGGCAGAGGTTAAAATGAGGGTTCTCGGGTATTAGAAAATAGGATAGAATACTCCTTACATTGCCATTTCTTGCACTTCCATCGGACATTTCGTTAAAACGTTTTGGCTGTTTAAAGTTCGCATTTATCAACAAATTGCAAAAGTAAATAGTTGAGAAAAAAGCCTTTAGAGTTTTGTACATGTGATTATGAAAAAGGGCAATTGTTTTTCTTTAAAAACACTTTTTTACACTACTTTCATACTATTTCTTTACAAAATTTAGTTAACAGGTATTCCAAAGATTACAAATATCAATAAATCTGATTTAAAAAAAAAAATCACCCATTACCCATTACTTTTCTCCACTATGCCCTGTGCCCAGTTCCTTTTCATTTTGCAAGAACGCCTCACATATATGAAATGATCAACGTACCTTTTTGCCTCCTGGACTTAAAAGAGGCATTGGTGATGGCTGATCTTTTGACAACTGGCGAGGGAGGGGTCACAGCCACATTAATCCCCACCGGGCCATCACTCGGCCTGCCTGATGGATTAGTGTCCAATGAATGCTTGATTGCATTGCTCACCTAAAGAAGAAAACAAAAACACTTGACAAACTGACAAACATTGCACAGTTTATGCCTACATGCACAAAATATGAAGAATAGAGCACGGTTATGATGCAAAGATGGCACAGGCCCACCTTAGAACCACTATGAACAAGTCTGGTACCTCCTGTCCATGGTACCACCGCCTTTGAAATTACTGAATGAAAGAACAAAATGGCTGCTTGTCACCAGAATGGCCAGTTTCATAGAGCTGCTCAAGCAACAACAAAAACTTGCTCGGTAAGTGTTTGGTAAAGGTAAGGGTTTTGCTAAGCTAACAACAGCTTTATACCAATCACAAACAATGTAAATCACATGAAGCTGTTGGCTCATAATTAAGCTAGTTTTACTAAGCAAGGTTTTTATTGTGTAAAATGTGCAATTGTTTTACAGCTGAACACACCATACTTTTGTGAAAAAGTGGGAAAATGTTTTCCCCTAAATTTGTAATAAAATGTGTGAAAATGTTTCCCCACTTTTGTGAACTGAAAAGGTGTAAAACAGTTATTCCCACTCTGTGAAATGTGAAATGAAAATGAATTACCTGGGAAGAGAAAAAGTGTTAAAAGAATTTCCCACTTTCAGGTTCACTTTCAATTGCAATGTACTGTACTGTACATGTATTTCTGCATATACTACAGTACCGGTATGTTATCTGCCAACTACATGCATGATCAGCACTAACAGATTTGTCAACCCACCAATTTTTCCTTGAGAAACTAGGAATATTACTATAATCGCTTTCAATAATTCAATGTAAGTTGTTCATCTTACCAATAAAACATCTGCATAGAGTTCATAGTTAGCTCTAAAATGGATGTCTTCTAACGCTTGCATTCCAGCAGATGCCTGTCCATTGAACCTGCACAACAAAATACTACTTGAGTACTTTCTTTAATTTGTTGGACATGTACATGGTGGGATACATGAATCAATCAAGGATGGTTCTGAAACCATGAGTCTTGATTACGTTTACGATTACCCTATTTTACAACTTGACCTCAAATTATCTCAGTACTTGACTTTTGACACGAGCACTATATAAAGGTTACAATATACAATTGTTGTCCGCTGTGATGTGGTCCGTGGTGTTTTGTACACCTGAGGGGGAACAATGGCACCCGAAACTAAGCCGAGGGTGCCATTTGCCCCGAGGGTGTACAAAACCCATGCTAGATGCAGACGCGCGTGTTGGTCCTATGCGATTATATGGTCTGTTTAGTGGGTGACAGGCGAGTAGCTGCAATTAGCCGAATGTGAACGCGTCTTGAACGTAGATTGAGGTAGCAATTCAAAATATGACTTGGCAAATTTGTAATTGAAATCTGAATCTTAAAATGTAGTTTTCTCGGAATATGCAGCATTCATCAGGTTATTATTTGTCAAAGCACCTTTCTTTAGATTTTGAGCGTTTCTGCGGCTTTAAACAATAAAAATGAACAACTGACAAATTATCTGACAGAGAATTAAGTTCAAGTATCCATTACTTACATGACAAAGTAAATGCCAGTCAGCATCTCCACGAGAAAGACAGAGTCAAGAGAAATTTGTGGCGTCTTATAAATATCAAGCATCAAATTATGCTTGGAAATCCTGCCAACGGATGAGCTCTCTTTCCATTGTGTTCCAGAGGATCCACACAGAACCAAACTGAGCACAAACAATAAATGTATGATAAATTAAGCATGCTTACTCGTTAATGATGGATTAATAAATACCTTGGAGAATTTATAGCTTTTGATTGGTCGAGAATCGATCATGTGGAGGGCGTAATTTTGTATAACGGCCCCGGCTCTCAAAAAGAAGCGAATAAATGGCCCCTGAACCAGCATTAATCAAGCATCATGTAAAGCCGATGATTGGACAAATACAACAGTCCTTCGGTAAATTGTAACAAGGGCATTTTCAAAATGCGCGTGTTGTCTGTCAATGCTAGCGCATTGCTTTGCAAGGTGATCATCAGTGGTCGGCTAGTCTGGTCTCAAAGTATGGATAACAATAACAACACATATTAAAGAGACCATATTAAATATGGCCCCTGAACACGAAAAACAAAAGTCTGGAAATATCACCAAAAGAAAAGTCAAAATTAAGCAAATTCACCGTTTATTTTGTTAAAAAGATATTTATTAAAGGGAATAACAGTGCGAGGACCCGGTCTTTTACTGCATGATATAAGGACCGGGTTGGGGGATGCCTTTTGATTGGTCCATTACCAGCAGTGATCCCCCAACCCAGTCCATTATCCTGTCCATTATCAATTAAATGTAATTATATTTTATTGAACTCAAAATTATAGATAAATGTAATTCCATTTAATTAATATATATTTAAATGATTTCAATGAAAATAAAAATGGCCCATAAAGTTGTAAACACTTTTTCGCTATCGCATTAAATTTGGTAATTTTTGTTGTTGATTTTTTGGTTTAAACTTCACACGGCATAAGCAATACTGCTAATAAGTCTGTATACATGTTAAAAGTCCTAGATCACTCTGCAACACACATCACACCATATCAAGCAACTGGTGGAACGTGTGCGTCAATCTCCATATAAAGGCACGTGCGTGAGGCACATACCATTAAAATAGCTGGAGGGGTGTTCCTCAAAACACGAGGTAAAATTGTTAAACCAAAATTGTTGGAAATATTTTTACATTTTTGAGTTGTTTTGCACTTTTCGGCCGAATGGTATTTATGAATAGGAATACAAATGTGGTTCGCCAGTATTAAATAGGTAAAACCAAATTAATTTGCCTGAACATTGTTAATGCCCAAGCCGAAGCACATGAGCAGTTTTTAACAGATTTGTTAAAACCGGCCAACCAAATTACAACACCCAATTTCCTTACCTAGAGCAAATCTTGCAGAAAAATGCATGGGACACGGGCGAAAAAAATCCAATATCTGCATTGTACTCCGACATTATGTAAGTAAGCACAGCGAACCTACAAAAGCAAATTACAATTAAAATTACCATTTATTTTAATTCACACAAATACTACAATTACAACAATTAAACATACTGCAAGCGAACATTTCTCATCCCCTGGCATAGCCTCTCATAACCAAAAACTGGTTAACTGTTGTTTTTCTTTGTTTAATCGTTTTGGGGGATTTGAGTATTGCACAATTGTGCATAATTCTTGCTGGTTGGGATTTTTCAAAGAAAATTTACTGACAAAAACTAAAGAACCAGTTCTTGGTTTCGACTGTTTAATGCCCTCATTTGACCCCTAGATGACCTATGACCTCAAATGTTTCAAGTCATCTAAAGTCTCCCACCTAACGTTTATTTTCAAGTTTGGTTGAGATTGTAGACCGACTTTTCATGACAGCACTAACAATTGAACCGAAACCCACACTGACCCCATTTGACCCCTAGATGACCTTTGACCTCAAATGTCTTAACTCACCTGAAGACTTATACAAGTTCTGACTATTTCTTATAAAAAATTAGGTCCGGTAGCCGCTAATGTCACATGACCAAAACTAGAGAAATTCTGCCAGTTTCCGAAAATGTCCGAAGTTTTGCAGATTGTTTCTATTGACATTTTTATATTGACATTCAGGTATTATCGTCAAGGTTCGCGATGGTCAAGTGTTTCCAAGAGTAAAATGATGTTTAAAGGTAAGATACACCATTTGCAGATATCGAGAGAAAAAATTAATACCAAATTATTACGAAAAATCTTACTTATTTGAAAGTAAACAATGATCGTAGGCATCCAGCAAAAGGATTGCTCTAGATATCCTGTAATTGTTACGAAAATTTTACGAAAACAAAATAACAACATAAGAACCACTGCCCAACGCCGGTTGAAAACGAACGCCGTTTTTCTTGCTTTTCTTAGCATCCATGATTGTAAAACTTTGGACAGGTCAGTTAAACGATATTTACTATAAAATACAACCACCCAAATCTATCCATTCATGATAATTCAAGCAATTACCAATCCTACCCTTAATGTTCAAATTCCATACAATATTACATGTTATCGTCTATCAACTGATTTCACTTCTGTACCTGTTTTTAATTGTGAGGGCATTTATCTGGGAAAAAGGACCCCTGGTCACCAGTCGATGGTCGCTTTGTTGATATGACAGCACGTTTTCTGTCAGCGCTAACTGGCTAACTGGCTGTATTTATGAAAACGAAACAAATTATCTGTGTTCAAGTTGCACATCCACAATTAATTGGTTATTTTCTAAGCAGCTTGGCACCTTTTTTTCAAAGCCATACACCTTCCAATTTAAACTCGCATTTAACAATTGTTTACTGCTGTGATGTGGGAATTGACAATTTTAAGACCCAAGGGACACATAGCACCCGAGGCAAAGCCGAGGGTGCTATGCGTCCCTGAGATTAGCCATTGATGGGTCAAGCTCACTAACAACGGGTGCGTTTGTTTAGCTCACCCGAGTCGACACGGGTTAGCCCCGAGTCGTTCGTTTAGCACTGACGTCATCCTCGAGACTCGCCCGGGTCAGGCGTTTTGTCAATAGCTACGGCCACGAACATCACGTGAGGATTGTGATGGCCCGCATTTGAGCATTTGTGAACAGCTCCCACTAGGTGAAAGTCACATAGCTATGTATATATAGTTGGAAAGTCTAGGATATAAGCTTAGTAATCATTTGAAACCTCCCGTTCCGGTGATATGACGTTTTTGCATATAAATAGCTTCCGTGGAAATAAGACAACTGAGAATACAGGCTTCGAAAAACAACAAAACTAAGACAATGCAGTCTTTACAAAAAATGCTCTTCATTTTTTTATCAAAATCCAGATTTTTGTTTATTCTGAAACTTTGGATATTAACCCTAAACATCCAAAATACTCAAAATCCATTTTGCAAATTGCAGGGATTTGCTGGATTATTTATGGTCAATTAAAAGTTGATGCATCAAAGAAATTTGCAGGATTGAGGGCATTTGGGGTTTTGCCAAAGGGGGATAATACAGAATCCATGTCGTAAGGCCTAAACTAATGCTGGATGATTTTGGAGGATTGAGGTTACTTGTTACTTTGTACTTTCACACTGCTCATGCTCTATGCACATTCTTCATAGCTTCAGTCAAGGTGTACCGATAACTTATGTGTCAATGATAGAAAACGTTTACATACATACATGTACCAAGAGTCAGGTGTGCAGAGCCTTGTTGTAATACTAATAGGGCACTTATAAATTAGTAGCAGTTTGTTCTATGTTTGACTGCTTTATAACTCAATAGTAAACCCACTGCAGGACTTTGCAGGATTCAGGCAGTGGTCACCAGTAATAAATATTGGTGGATTTTGCAGGATTAAGGTTACATGCAGTTTTAAAACTTTGAATTGCAGGATTTTGCAGGATTCAGGTTATGTGTAAGAAAAAAAGGGTAGGGAGTAACGGTTAAAGATGTCATTTAAAGGTAGTATACACCATTTGCAGATATCAAAAATATTTACTACAGAATTATTAAGAAATATCCTACTCATCTGAAAGTAAATGTTGATTCTGGGCATCCAGCAAAATGATTGCGCTAAATATCCTGTAATTATTCCGAAAAATAAAATGTTATAATGAAAAATTAAAGATAAATTAAAAAAACAAAGATAACATAAGAATAACTGCTCGACGCCGGTTGAAAAAAACCGTTTTTTGGTGCTTTTCTCGGCATCCATGATTCTAAAACTTCGGACAGCTCAGTTAAACGATATTTACTATAAATACAACCCCCCAAATCTACTCATTCATGATAATTCAAGCAATGACCAATGGTGTATACTACCTTTAAGACAAACATTGAAAATTTGCGAAAACAATTACCCACCCACAGGACATTATTTACACATAAATGCATAGCGCGACTTATATCACTTTGTCCTGGAGCAGGTCACATTTGTTTAGCATGGCTCTCGCAGCTAACCCTACTGCCTTTACCCGAGTCGATCCAAGTGAGCTACTCGAACGCACCCACTAAAAAATGGTTAGCTTGCATCATGTAATGGAACACACTTTAACGAAAGGGACAAATGCAGTAGTTGTCTTGACCGTAGGCCTACCTCGTGATAAATGGATGGCTTGGCAAGGGTCGGGACTGTGAAGGATTCCATTCTGGAAATACCGTCAGGTTCTACCACTTCCTGATGTAATACAAAATCATTCAATTTGTTATCTATGACAAAAAAAGTGAAAACTAAATGCTATATAATTGAGACTTTATTATTATTTATTCGCCATCATAAAAAATTAAAAAAAATTAAAAAAAAACAAAAACATGATGACAGTAACTTTGAAAGTGAACTAAATCACTGTTGCCCACAGGCATTCAGTTCCAACATAAATCATTCATTAACACAAACAAAAAACATACAATACAAATACACAAGGATAGATAAATACACTAAAATACTTTTAAAATATACAAAATATTAAATACTGTTAAAATTTACCAAGATGACTTCAATGAAAATTTCCAATTAATAATTTGAAAACTAACTTAACTATATAAAGTTACTTTCCATTAGCCTACTCTAATACAATTACAAAACAGTTAATAATTTGAAAGAACCTGATCTTTGATGTCGTTTGTTTTATCTGAATTTTATTCAAGTGGCTATATTATTCATCATAAAACTTCTCTTTTGATAAATGCTTTGTCAACCTAATACATTCTTTACATTTGCTCATATAACTACATCCGTATTAAGCTCACCATGTTATAGATGCCAAGTAAAAGACTCTCCGCTCTCCCATAATTCTGGAAAGAAATTGAAAACAATCAAATAATCAATAAACAAAATAAAGTTACAGGTATGAATACAATGTTTCCCTCGAGATATTTAATTTGCAATGTACAATGTAATTTGAATTTTTGGAATTAATTTACATGTTTTGATATCTTTAACTAATTTAATCTGAGCCAACCTCATGTAGCGCTAGTCCATACAAGTAAATCCATATCACCGCTGGGGCAAACTGCAGGCAAAATCGCTTGAGGTCAAAGTGTCCAGAGCGGTAAAATTCATACAACTGGCCACACACTGGCTCCTGGAGCTAGGTACAATTCAGAAAAAAATACAAACTATCCTTAAGAACTCCCGGATTTAAACATTTATCATGATGTCTGTTTACCATTCTTTTTTAACCAGTTCGCGCCAGGATTATTTTAACATCACCGAGCCAAGGCGCTGGATTATTTTTTATGAAACTCGATCTGATGAGGCGGGTTCAGGCCGATGGTAGCGGGAAGCACACCCAAGCATTTCCAACCTTGCTCGCTGCTGACAAACATTTCCGGCCTTGCTCGTGACGTGTTTATGCATCATCTGTTTTGAATCTGGGGAAAACTTTGCGTGTATATGTCCTACAGCGCGAACTGGATAAAGCTTATACTCAGCACAAAAGCAAACGCGTACAAAAAGTCAGGGGGAGTTTTCATGCCGACAATTTGCAAAAGTTCAATGAAATTTAACTCCGGCAGGCAAATTGCGCAGTGAATGTTTTCTTTTTTTGCAGCGTCTTGCTTCGCGTTTAAACAAGCCTTTAACTGTAATAGATTTTTTTATACATACATGCTTATTTTAGTAAAGGGCAAAAACACTACATCATGTATGATCAATGAGAAAATGAATTTTATAACAGTACGGGTAAATATAGGCCTATTCATGTATTTTCGCAATCTACTGCTTGAAAATACAATTAGCTACAATATTAAAGAATATCAATATATCAAAATTGCACACTTGTATGTAACGACATGAATGACAAACTTTAACACACTGTCTGTACACTATACTTACATTGGAGTGCGGTTCTTGAAGAATCTCAAAAATAGACTTGATGAGTTGTATATCATCTTTTATTCGTCCAGAAAAAGTAACCAAATCTGTAGCCTCTAAGAGCTTAAAAAGAAATTAAAAAATATACAATACAATTATTAACCCTAACCATCTTAAATCCATAGGAGACCAGGGGCCAATTTCATAAAACATGTAAGCATAACAATTTGCTTAGCATGAAGTTCTTCCTTGGGGAAAAAACAACGTTACAAATCTAATTTTCAGGTGATGATGTTTATCGTTTGTGACTGATATTCTGCTGGTTTTTTATTAGCATGAAATGATTGAGTTTTGGCTGATTTTACTAATCAAAACTATTTTTGTGCTAAGCAAATTGTTATGCTTACATGTTTAATAAAATTGGGCCATGGAGTACATAGATTATGATGGACTTGGTCGAGGAGGCCTGGAGCAGTGCCAGTGCAATTGATTAATTTTGCCTTGGATACAGTACTGTTATTCAGAGAATAACAGTGTGAGGACCCTGTCCTTCACTGTGTGACTGGTTGTGGGATGACCAATGGTATATTGGACCGAGCCGAAACAAACGGAGAATTTGCTCAAAATTTTGTGACTATTCTTTCGGCGATATTTCCAGACTTTTGTGTTTGCATTTAGGGGCCATATTTTAGCTTATGCATGGTGCCCTGTCTCTACAATTGTTATGCATGGATGGCTCAGTTAACAGTCAAAACGCGCATTTTGAAAAATGCCAAGCCCAAGATACAAACATTCTACCTGTGAATTTGGGGCGCGCGCAGCATCAATCGTTTACACTCAGATTGGCACTTACGGGATACCGGGAACAAAAGGGCAACAATGGGCCAATGGTACCTCGCAATCCTGTCTTTAGAAATGGAAGTACCCTGCAGGTTAACGCTTTTTTTTTTTTAATTTCCAGGGAGACAAAGGAGAAAAAAAAGTAGGGAAGTAAAGTCGAACATTAGAGATATCCCACAATCAATGGCGTGCCAAGTGTTTGTGATTTGACACGTGCTTGTTACAAGTTACCATAGGAATGCTGTACTTGGCCAATCATTGGCTTACAAAAGTTACATGATGCTTGATCAAAGCTGGTTCAGCTGAGGGCCATATATTTGTATTTTCTTGAAAGCCGGTCCGTTACTACAACAAACGCCCGCCCACATGATCTAGTTTCCACCAATCAGAAGCTATAAACTCTCCATGGTATTTATTAATGTCATATAAGGCACATGTACTACCGGTAAGTAGTGGTGGAGAAATTAGAGAGTTCAAAATCCGGTTATCCGGTTATCTCAGTTCGTGCATTACACATTGGGTTTTTTTGCCGGCAATGTGCTCTCGCTCTTCTGTCTACTAAACTAAGGGAATGAGATTCGGCACAGCATTAAGCAGGTTCGGGCGCGAACTATAGTTTGACCATTAGTTAGTCTCTGCTAACCAACAGCTATCTAGTCGACCTATTGTTGAAAAGATATCAACCGCTTTGTTTACATCTGCGACATGAATGAGATGGGTATCGGCGCTGTTCTCCTAACGTTACTGCCTTTCCAGCCGGCCGACTACTGCCATCACTTTTTCCACGTCACTGGTTCTCTCCATGTTTTCTTATGGAAAAAGGCTATTGATAACCAGCGCACAACCGTGCCCTGAGCTCTGGTTCCAAATAGTCGACGAAAGTAGTCCAACTATCCTGCGTTCGAGTGACGTTAGTTGAACCATGGTTAACCATAGCTCGCGCCCGAACTTGCTCATTAGTGGTGCTTAGTACCTCCCTTTCCTGAACCCTGAATCAGATGTCTTGATCAAACATATCTGCATGTACCTTGTACTCTGTCAGCCAGTCCTGCACTTTTCTCTCTGCCATTGCTAGTATTAATCCTCAATATGCTCATCCAACTCTTGTTGAATTCTCTGGCAACAGTAATTTAGTACACGTATAATATTGCACACGAAGACCTGTAAACAAAATATAAAACTATTTACAACTGTTGGCCATGGTCACACCACAAAAACAATTTTTAAAGGGTGTATTACAGGGCCCTGGAGTGCTGAAAATCATGCAACAAACTTCAGACTCACTTTTTAGCTCATAAAATTCTCCAAATGTTTTACGAGGCTAAAGAAGAGGTCCTCAGTATATTTCACCAGCCAAGTCTCAAATCAATTTAAAACATTTTTACACCCGAGGGTAAAGCCACATCATGGCCCATAATTGTTTCATTTTGAAGACCAAGACTAGACTTATGCATGTCCATCATTTGTCCATCTGCTTGACCAGACTGATCTCTTCCTTTCTCTATATCAGTGTATGCATAGTATACATGCACATGGTTTGTTTGACACGATTAATTTTAACCATCGAGGAATAACTCGGCACTAAAGGCCTGTTGGCAACATGCCTTTGGGGGAAGACCGTCAACAGTGTCAAGAATGCGTAAATACCTGTACTATATATGGATCCTGGATGCTAGTTTTTGTTGCCCCTAAAACGAGTATCTTATGTTATAGAGGGGCGACAGAGGTACGCACATTTAATATAATATATATCCTTGGCAAGGACTTTTCCTTGCTAAATAATTTGAAGTTGAAATGTCATGTTTGAAAATATTGATTTCCCCATTCTCGCGGTCAGACATCCGGGAACCTCGATTATCTTCCGGGATTCTTCCCATTGCTTGTGCACTTGGCGCGAAGGGGAAAATTTCAGGTTTAACGCATGTTGCTATGGACGGCTCGCCCCCTTCGTGACGTCATGCCGACTGCGAGAATGATTCTACAATTACAAAATAACAATTACAAAATTAGTTAATTCCACTTTTCCAGGGGTTATTATTAAGATTGCGCAAGGCATAATGGAAAAACATGGCACAGCAAGATCGTAGCCATGGTAACGAGGTTGACACTGTACCGTACAGGGGACCGTTTTGAGACCAAAACCACACAAACTTGTTCCGGCATTGGTAATCTATTATTATTTCTTTTTCGGCAATGAAACCGAGGATTCCTCAAAAACCTGAAGGAGAATGAACGAAATGCCAGAAACACCGGGGCGAACCTCTTCTCTTACTCTTGGCTATAAGCGATGCGACTGGGTTCTTTTACGTGCGTGTCCAGGTTCAATATATACACAATACACACACACGGGACCAACGGCTTTACGTCCCATCCGAAGGACGAAGCAATAGTGGTTTAATTGCCTTGCTTTTATAATGGACACGTGTCGACGGCCGGGATTAAAACTCGCGCTCTGTGGAACAGAAAACACACGCTCTTAACCACTCGGCCACGACACTCCATTTAGTTGAGCGTTTTCGTGGGTGTAAAGTCATACTCATAGTCATACTGTAGTAAAAGACGTCGTACCTGTTCCGATCAAAAAAATGTTTCTGGTTGTCACAGTTGCGAAAACAGGCCCCTGAATGTTGTGCGGTTTGTGTTCTTCTCCTCCATTTACGGTCTATTTCAATAGCGCCCTCTAAAGTCTAATTTAATTTAACGAGCAACAAAAGACGGGCAGCAAAATATTAGTTGCGATAATCGTAACCCACCATCCTCCCGACCGTCGGGAGGATGGTGGGTTACGATTATCGCAACTAGCAAAATATGTGACGCATATATTATATATAGCTCAATATTTAATAAATAAATGTACAAAAAATACTAGTAATGCATACATATTGGTTGATCAGGCGATCGCGTAAAACTTCTTCTGCACCTCTGAACTATGAAGTCACTCGTACCCCCGTCGGATCGTGCAGCAGGCAGCTGGCAGGCTTTTCATGACATCACTCAGTCACGTCGCCCATTTTCCACTTCGTCCACAACCACTTCGGCCATTTGCCACTTCGCCCATTTGCCACTTCGCCCATTTGCCACTTCGCCTACGCGCCACTTCGTCCTATACCACTTCGTCCATTTATCACTTCGCCTATGCATAGCGCGCCCCCGCCCGCGCCCAGGCCCAAGGCCCCGTGTTAATTCGACAAACGAAGGCGTGAAACGCAAAGAGAATCGTGCACAGCTGCAACAGTCCATTTTCCCGGCCTTTATACTTATATTTATTAATGTCGTATAATCCCCTCGCAGCAGGGATTGGGTTTTAGTGCAGTTATACACTAGGGTTCAGAGAACGACCAATTACGGGACGACGAACGACACAGTTCTGCGACTTCTCTCTATATCTAAGTTTATTGCTGATCTAACACAATCCGGACACAACAATGGTCCTTGACGGACACAACAAATGGTCGTCGACGGACGGACACAACAATGGTCCTTGAAGGACGGACCCCTGTACATTAGAAAACAATGTAAGAACACGAGTTTAAAATACTATACTTGTTATACATATTACATCACAACACCAAATTCAGTTTAAATGTGATAGACAGTTTCTGGTTCGTGTAACTCTCAGTGGTGAACACTAAACAGTATATTAGCTAGTGAATGGAATTTGATGGTTACAATTTACACAAATGTCCTTGACCTTACTCGGTAACTCCAGACATTTAAAGTTTAAGAAGCAAAACATTGTATCATCAGATCAATATAAGTAACACAATGCTAAAATTCTATCTTGTGCTCGCCATTTGCAATTTAGTGAACATTGTTTCCAAAATACAGTATTCAGAGTCAACTCTTATATTTACAATTTATGGAACCTAATTGTGAATCAAGAACACAATAAGTCAAGAGCTAACCTGGATATTCTTGGCAGTTAAACTAACTGACTAACACTTCAGCATACTTCGGCTGACTATGGAGCTATAAAAGAGGAAAAGGATTATACTTAAGCAACTTTTCAATCTTATTATGATAATATAGAAATTCATATCACAGAAAATACAAGTACAATTGTTTCACCATGATTAGATTCCAAATCAAGATAATCTTCAATTCAGTAATTGTAAATGTATCAATCGAGATCCTTTAGAAATACAACTGCCAGCAAGAAGTTCCAAAAAGTCAAACTTCTTAATTCAAGTACATGCATACAATTTATCAATAAACCTTCAGACCTAAATAAAGTATAAGCTTGAATTGACATTAAAACTAAAAGTAAAACACAACAGTAACATTTGCGACAAAGTTTCAAAGTTACAAGTCAGAATTACAAAATATCACAACTCACCCCAATCGGGCTACCATAGAAGTGCATCAGACATCTGCTTGGATGGCGGGAGCAGAGTGCTCTCCCAGACCCAGTGCAGCAGGTTAAATACACCCCAAAAGTCGGTGATCGACCAATTTTGACCATTTACCGATTGGCCAAATTCAAATATTAACCCCTCCTTTCTAATTATGAAATTAGAGTAAGTCTTCTGATTGGTTGGGCTTTTACTAAAATCTCCTGAGATCACTTATTTTCTGCTGACCACCAAAATCTCTTCCAGGTCCCAACCAACTTCCAAAACTAGGTTGATTTGTGTTCCCAGTAATAAAATCAGACATACAAGTTACTAAAAATAACTGGACAAGATCATGGGAAAGTATTTCTAAAACAAAGAGTTTAGTTAAGTAGGGACTAAAACTGTGGTCTGACAAAGGTCACAATAGTTCACTATGTTGTGTATAGTAAATGGACTCAGAGGAGCAGTCTCTGGAATTTGGTTCGTCAGCACTACAACCAGATGGTTCGTTCTCCTTGGCATAAACTGTTTTATAAGATTAAAATAAGGAATACAAATTTCCATTATCCGACATTAATAATAATTGTGTTACGTAGTTTATTTTAGAAAAGTTTACTACAATGTAGGCCTAGTACTATAGTACCAGCCATAAACTCTTTGCACAAACGCTATGGTATATATGGATCTTGTCTTAAAGTAGTAATGATATTAATAATAATACTGAGTTAGTGATAGTGATACATGTGTAGTAAAAAAATCGTAAAAAAAATTCACGGAGTAAAATCATGATTTTTCATCAGAATTTCTGGTGATTGTGAGTATTTATTAATAATTATTGTGTTACAGTACTTAGTTTATTTTGGAAAAGTTTACTCCAGTCACTACGTTAAACCCTTTGCACAAACGCTATGGTACAGGGATCTTGTCTTAAAGTAGTAATGATATTAATACTGAGTTAGTGATAATGATAGTAACAAAATCGTAAAGAAAATTCACGGCGTAAAATCATGATTTCTCATCAGAATTTCTGGTGGTTGATAAGCTGTAATAAGGTATTACAACAAAAAACATAGTGGGGATATTAAACATGTTAAAGTAAAATCATGTTAAGATAAAATTTAAAGTGTATTTCTGTGTAGAATTTGCGTAGCTTCGTCATTTATAGGCCTGGAAGTATACCCTTTTTTGGATTTTGGATTTAGTTTGTTATGAGCCCGAACCGGATTAATATATAATGCCAATAAAGTTGTAATATAAGTTGTGGTGAACTGTCCAAACTGTCAATTCTAAACAAAATTTGTATTTTTTGTGTGTAAAATTCAGCGGAATTTTCTGAAATCTGCTAAGCACAAACATATCCATTGTGCGATATTGTACTCGATTGGTAATTTTTTACTGATTTTACGGGTATAGCCTATTTCATACTATTTTTAGTCAACATTTGATCCGTATAATGAAAATGACACAAAATTCCTATTTTTTTCTCTGTAAACATAGGCCTAATACGGTCTGAAAGTTGTGGTACTGACAATAATCTAACATCTGCTCACTCAGTCCAAATTTTGTGCAAGTCGGGTACCGTGAACTACGTGAACTACTGAATTTGAATGACCCAATTTTTTAGGTTTTGTTCAATGCATTTAAAATGCATTGTTGAAAAGTGTAGTCGCATGCTTTTATATTTAAAACGGACCGTTTAATTAATTAACTGGATATTGATCTGCCAAAATCAAAAGTGCGTAATTACTTGGCCTACTTGGTTGGTTTCCTCCTAAAAACATTCTCTTCGGATCTTTGCATTCGCCAAGAATTTTATTTTTAAAAACCTTTAGTAAACTACATTGCAGAAAAGTAATAATCCTGTCATGTCTTTTATTGAAACAGACATGGCACCGCGCGTCATTGATCATTCCCAAATGTATCTACAGGGTTAGGGCCGGGCAGGCCGGGCCACCGGGCGGTCCCCCGTCCTCAGTGCCTCGGCCTCAAGCATGCAACTGCCTGTCGAATTAATAACACGGGCGCGCGCTATGCAAAGTGGTAAACAGGCGAAATGGCGCGTAGGCGAAGTGGCAAATGGACGAAGTGAAAAATGGACGAAGTGGTAGATGGGCGAAGTGGTAAATGGGCGAAGTGGAAAATGGACGAAGTGGAAAATGGACGAAGAGACTGTAAAACGCACAGGCAGACGTACATGTACATGTACCTGCTTGTAAATGCGCGCGCATGCACTGCACATTTGCTTGTACCCGGCACCCACCGCCCATAGCGATGTTACTGGTTGAAAGAAGTCAGATACGCGGAGAGTGGGGACGAGGTTAATATATATATATACACTTAAAAATAAAGCTTTCGGTTGAATAATTTGTAAATTTGTAAACTCAACAAAATTCTTAAACAGTGTACTTTCTTGGGCAGCCTAACTGTGCTGGATCCATCTCTATAATAGCTGGATCTACATTAGTATTCATTAGATCTTCACATGTATTTTGGTATTTATTACTTATATAATTACGCTTCCGTAAGTCTGTCGATTTGTCGTGGTGGCCGAGTGGTTAAGGCGTTGGACTCGAAATCCAATGGGGTTTCCCCGCACAGGTTCGAATCCTGTCTACGACGATATCTTTTAATTTTTATTTTGTATATGTCTTAATAATTTTCATACAAATTAAAGTTCATATATTAATGATTGATACATTTAAACACTTTTATTTCTTGAATTTTTGGTTGATTGTTTTATACATTGTAATACTGGATACGGGCTCTCATTGTATATAGTAATAAATAGCCTGTCTAATTAAACATATGAAGCGCGATATGTGGCAGAGAAAACCCCCCCTCTTTTGTGTTGACCATTGTGTTCCCGGAATCTCAGGAATTTCTTTTAGGTTTCAAGGGGGGATGGGTTAGGTTACAATAGTGTTGAGTGCGTATAAAGTATAGGGATAATAGGGGGGTACCCCTCTGCCACATATCGTGCTGGGTATATAATTAAAAACAAGGCCGTGTCTGGAGTCCCAACTCCCAATGCTCCCATTGTCTGCTTAAAGGGTTTTATGAGTCGCGTCACCCGTTAAAAAATATGCAAGCACACTTTGGGAGAAATTTCTTCCCAAAGAGAATCACCCATCAAATTTGCACAAGATCGCCGTTTTGAGAAATACGGGTAAAATAGAGCAGTTTTAGGGCCAAATTTCACAAACAGGCTGACAGTCTAGTCCGTATACACTGCCTTCATCCTTTTATTTTGCAAACCCGCGAGTTCATGGTCCCAACTCTAATACTATCAAAGAAATTAAGGGCATACACATCGTTATTTGGCCCGCGTATGGGCCTACCGATATGCAAACTTCAGGTTAAAATTATTATGATTAGGAAATACACATTATACGAAAGCCCGTTAGTGCCATCTTTATTTATATTTTCAATGCATTTATTTATATTTTCAATGCATTTATTTATATTTTCAATGCATTTATTTATATTTTCAATGCATTTATTTATATTTTCAATGCATTTATTTATATTTTCAATGCATTTATTTATATTTTCAATGCAGCTAATTATATTTTCCACAGCAGTTAATTTTGTTTTCATGAACTTTACGAAACCAAGTTTGGGTCGCGCGCCTGAGTACAACATCGAATACAGGCCTGATAGTTCAACGACCCCGTTTCACAAAGGCCGTAGGACGCGCAGTCTATTTTTAGTAACTTTTGGCTCTCTGCATTTATTTATTTTGGCTCTGCATTTATTTATTTTGGCGAGTGCATTTATTTATATTTTCACCTCATTTATTTATATTTTCACTGCATTTATTTATATTTTCAATGCATTTATTTATATTTTCAATGCATTTATTTATATTTTCAATGCATTTATTTATATTTTCACTGCATTTATTTATATTTTCAATGCATTTATTTATATTTTCACTGCATTTATTTATATTTTCACTGCATTTATTCATATTTTCAATGCATTTATTTATATTTTCACTGCATTTATTCATATTTTCAA
>JBAIAA010001158.1:0-81190 GCA_037893245.1 Crossaster papposus | reverse complement strand
TGATGTTCCAATTGAGTAGGGAACAGGGTCAAAGAATATTTCATGATTTCTCGTAGATCAAGTTGGGTGCATTTGAAGAGTCTAAAGATATCCCCTGGCCCTCAACCGCAGAAGCCCTTGCCGGACACGGCGTGGGTGTGCAGAGAAGAGGATGATTACAGGAGGCAAAACCAAAAGACCACCTGACTGGAAGCAGTTCCTAACGAATGATGAGAATAAGAAACAACTTATTCAAGTTATTCTGGATGTCTGGAGTGAGCATGACATGGCTAAGACTAGAGGCTGTATGGGAAAAAGATGATATTCATCAAAGAAGGAGAAGCCCAACTGCTCACTTCTCAGAATGGGAGAGAGACACTGCGTTCTGAGATTCCATCTCTCAACTCAACCCAAGAAGAAACAGATTCACGCGTGATCCTCTACTGCCAATACGGTAAGGAGCAAGGCTATGATCATGTGCAGATCAAAAGCCCAGACACCGATATATTTTTCATATTGCTTCATTACGCGCATCTCACTCCAGACATCACATTACTCTTCCACACAGGGAGAGGAAACAAGCAGCGGCTCATTGATGTCACTCATTTTGCCAAGCAGTCCTCCCCTGAATATTGCACAGCACTCATTGGACTACATCTACATGCTTTCTCAGGCTGTGGTCCACGTAGACTTGTCTTTATTTCCTCCATGCAAGGACAGTTTTCAACAACACATCAGGAGAGTGAACTACCAGGTGGCGATATGGAAGAGGGCTCATGAGCCTAAACCCATCGTTCCACCACCAACAGATGGTCATGGTTGGACAAAGAATTTAGACAAATTAGAACCACTATGGTCAACGAGAGACATTCTGCCCCCAAGGTTGGTAGATGTTCTTGACTGTATGGGAGACGATGACTCAAGTGATGACGACTACGATTCAGATCATGATGTCCAGTACTATATGACTCGGACCAAGACACAGATAGCGAAGATGAAGTCTGAAAAGGCTTCATTATTTGTTTCAGTAGTACAGTATGACATGTTTTGCTTTGTGATAATTAATGTTAATAACATGCCCCATAGAAAATGACAAACCATCAAATTTTAAGTAAATATTAGCAATATAAATCTGGTTCAACACAGAAAGATCACGTGCTGTTAGTTTTGTCACGTGTAGGTGTTTACTTCCTTACACCTTTACTCCATTCATGTAAACAAGAGTTGATTAAAAATATATATATGTTCTATCACTTATAACTGAAGGACACTCAATGCTGTATAAGGAATTTCAGTAATGATTTCTTGTGATATCTAATTTTCTTTCCCTTCATTCTTCCGTCTTGAAATAATAAATGTACATTATGTACGATAAACAGATAACTGCATAAGATTAACTAGAAAGATTGTCGACACCAAAGTGGTCACATCGTTAAAATGTATTTTCAAAGAATGCAAAGTTTCAACAATACTCATTATGTCATCCTTAAATTTGAGTTTGATAAGCCATTTATGTGTTTATCCTTGAATGAAGCACTTGAGGAAAACATTCTGTCACTGTTGCAGTTACATAATATTTTGTGCTAGTGAAAAAAATGTACCTGTGTTTCTGAAAAAGTATGAATAGAAATATAGAAACGTAGTGCATTTAAGGTGTTGTTAAACATTTAAATATCAGTTTTTGTTATATACCATGATTATAATCAGATTCATTCACTGATTGGTTTTGCTCAGTGTGTCATGTCAGTGGAAATTCATGAAACTGCACCCCGTATACGTTCGTTCATTCGTTTGTATAATCATCAACCCTGTGTTATAGCATATAATGCGATTAATGACCAACAGTTGAATAAGTTGGCTTGGTCTGAGCCCCCCTTTCAGACTGATACATGTTTATAACTATCAAAAAAACATATTGTATGCGGTAATATACTGTATTGAATTTATAAACATAATAGGAATAGAAATCATCCTACGGACAGTGAAAGAAGATCACTGTCATTTTACTTCACAATAACAAAGATGTACAGAGTACTTCCCTTCATGATATCATAAAGGGAAAAGAAAGTACATTGCATTTCAAATAGTGTGCATATGTTATGTGTATTCTCAGGAGAACTGGAATTTGATTTGATTTAGTTGGATGTTAACAGGCTAGCCCTAACAGTCATTAAAATACTGCTTGTCGAGCTTTTGTTCTTATAAACAGGAACTTTGATTGAATGTGCATTAAATATACAGAATGTAGTAACCGTAATGCGGGGGAGGGGGTTAATTACGAGTTGACTGATACTATTTTTTTTGTAGGAAACATCAGATAACATATCAATGAATAATTTTACACGAAATTAGGGGGTTAGCAAACTTATTTCATGATTATAGCAGACAAAATACAACTTCCAGGTGATTTTGACAGATTTTGAGATGAAAATTTGCATATTTAATTATATGCAAATTTATGACGTCGTTAATAATAGAAGACAATAAAACATATTAAAATAATTTTGTCTACCCATTGTTGTATGATTTATGAAGATTGTGTATTAATTTGGTGGAGATTAGAGTTATATCTGCTGAGAAACAGGGTAAAATGTAAGCACATAATTCACGAACCCTAAGAAAGTGTTCAAAACACGAAAAACTGAAATTTTTACATATCTTCAAATAAGGAGCAAAAAAACAGTGTCCAAATGAGTTTTTTTCTTGGGAACATCTTTTTTCTGATATTATGGATCCCAATGAACAAGATGACACCCAAGAAGTAGGATCATAGGGGGGGTGCACGGTAGCCCCCTCTGGCCCACGGACTAAAAATGATTCATATAAAGAGCCTCTGGGTGCTTTTGTTGACATATTTTGACATATTTTTGATAGAATGCTGCAGGCTCATCTGAGTCATCAGTCATCACTGACTCAGATGAAATTGAAAACAGGACCGTGAACAAAAATGCATTGGCGAAATTTGTGTCTTGTATCATCAGTATACACTACCGGTTTTATAAGTACAGGTATATTTAAACCGCTGTTGATGTTTAAAATAGATCAATTTACACTGGATGGGACCTGTAGGGTTAATTTTTAATTTAGTATTATTGTCAGTAGGCCTAAGCTGAGGGAAAATAGGAAAACCTAGCAAACAAAACCCGGCACTATACTATAGTCCCAACATTTTCGGCCTAGCACAGGTTTTTAAAATGTATTTATTATTGCGTTAAACATTGTGGGGGAGAATTTAATACGATACCGGTACACAAATTTGTGTCATAATTTTGCTGTGTGTCGGTGATAATAGAAACAATAATTGTCCCAAACTGGTCATAGAGAAGTATTGCAATAATGCACACAGATAACACAAATTAAGAATTTAAGATGCCTGATAATACAAGGCAATTTTATTTCTTCTGGATAAGATTTTCTTCTTTTTCGTGTCATTTTTCTCCTGATGGTGATGTACACAGAGGACTGGTTTGGATCCAGTGACGCTCGACGACTGCTTGGAGAATTGCTAAGTCGTCACTGAATCCACGCATGTCCTGCCTTATGATGTTAAGTCTTGCGTGTACACCTTCACCACCTTGTTCACCAAGAAACCCCAAGCCAAACTTCCATTTCCTGAGGAAAGGAACAATATGTTCCTCGAGCATATGGAACTTGGGGGGGCACGTCTGTGTCGGGAATGTACTCCGAAAATACAAGCAGTAGGAGGCAATATCATCTTCTGGAAATGGAATAAAAAAAAAATACATGAAAGGAGTGATCAACACGACAAACGACAAATAAACCAAAGGGCATCATAAACTCATTACAGAACTCACCAAGCTTATTGATGACAGCATCAGTCAGGACTTCAGCGGAATTGTACACATTGTGACATGCTGCAAACTTTGTGAACAGTTGATGGTACTTCCTTGTTACCTCTTTGGCTTGTGGGATCATTGAAGGGCACAGCTTCTCAACAGCTTTGACAACTGATGAGGTGAGCTTTTCAATGTTGTTAGGCTATGTGTATACAAATGTAGCAAACAAAACTTGGATGTATAATTGATTAATAAATAACTAACTAAAGCTTGAGATATGTTTTGTCTGTGTATAATTTATGAATCGTAACATTAATTCATACCTTGCAGCACTTGTGCACATGGTTGCCTACAAAGCTTTTTCCATGGTAGGCCTGCCTGCATACCCGCATGCTCTTCAGTGTTGCATCTAGAGAAGCTGCTAGGGGGCCTTGTCCTGGCTTCAGTGCGGTGTCCCTGGCCTTCCGCAGTGCTTGTGATTGTGAAAGCTGTCTCGTGAAATGAAGAAAAGGTGATTTGGTAATTCATGTACTTATGTTATAACACTGTTACCAAGTTGAAATGAGCACTATTTATATTTAACTTACATGCTTATCTCTTTCTCTCAGGCTGTCAGCATGTGTCTCCACCAAGAATTTGACACAAGGATCTCCTGGATCTGTCTCCAATGCTAGAGATGTGATCTGGAGCATCATTGCCGTGCTGCAGTCAGTGAATGACTCTGCCTTTAATTCTTCATCAATGGCATCGTCAGTCATTTGTACTAGCTTCTTGTAGTTATGGGAGAAGAAATCAGTGTGATCTGCAAGGTCTTGTGCCGATAGTTTGGTGCTCATTTCTAGGTCAAGGGTGTGGCATGCAATCTCAAAACTGTTGTAGTGTTTTAAGAATAAGCCAAGGCTCACATGTAACCCAGGAATACACACCTGTAAGATATAAAACATAATTCACTGAATCAGTCCTTTGGATTATAATTACTGAACGTTAATATCAAATAGTAACAAAGAATCACAATTACCTGTGAAAGTGCAACCTTCATCATTGGCTCGCGGACCACGTTTAAGAACTGTTTGGCCTTCGCTGGTTTACTGCCATTGGATGTGAAGTCACTCAGTGATTTTTGCATTGTTGCAAGACTTCGCAGCTGAGCCGTTTGGTGTCGTTTATGGGGGGCACATGCCATGTCGTTATAACTTGAAGTGCACCATAGGCAGCAGTGCCTTCCTGTAAACAATGCACACAGTTAGGTTTCCAACATTGTTTTGTGATGTCAAAAAATAAACCTAATTAACAACAAATATAAGCGCTTACCAGTTGGTCCAGTCAACCCATATATCTTACACAGGTACTCATAGTCGCCAAAGCTAAACAGACGGAATGCTTTTCCCCTGTAAAGAAAGATCCCAAATCAAATAGTTTAATAACAATTTTATTTCTTATTCTTTTTTTTTAGAAATCAAGAGAAGAAATCAACACCTACCTCCACTGAGACTGAGGAATAATCAGGTCTTCCAGTTGCTTCCGAAAATGTTGAAGGCCCAAGTAAAGGTTGTGCTGGTTGTCCGATGCTTCAAATGCACAGACTACTATGGTATGTCGAGGGGCATTAGGATGATCTAAGTTGCCAATCTGCAGGGATGTAGTCGAGTCCATCACAAGTCCCTGCAAGTCCCTGTAAGTCCCTGCAAGTCCGACACAAGTCCTTCAGTTCTAATTCAAATCACAAGCTATTCAAATCAGCTTTGACAAAGGCATTCCTTTGTCATTGTTCATCCAGTTACTTGTGACTGCCTTTATAAAGGGACTTGTGACTGGCTTCACGAAAGGACTTGTGAAAGGACTTGCAGGGACTCGACTACAACACTGCCAATCTGTATCATCTGCTTAAAGGTTTTGCCACCCTTGTCACCCCCTACTTTAACCCAGATCTCACTTTCTGGGATGGCTCCGCTATGCCAAGTTAATTGGCCTGCCCTAAAAGAGTAAAAAAGCAGCCTTTTAATATATACAATAATGCATTATGAAGCCACAAAATATTGTCCAGGAGCAGATGTCCATCGCATATTATATTGCTTAAAGTGAAAAAATGCACAGCTTGTGGTAATTATCAACGTATCAACCTCAAATAAACAAAAATAAAACACATGCATTTATCTCACTTGTCATAAGCATCCAGTTGATGATGAATCTTCTGAACAAGAGACTTGACTTGGACACAGGGTGTGTCTTTAAAAACATCTACCCCATTGCCCTCATCAGTGTGCTTCATTTTCATGTAGTCTGCCTGCAGGTTGTTGTCAATTATTGATTTCTGTTGTTTTCTCATTTTATGTTCACTTGAAGTAGTGACACCATATTGAGCAAGCCACCTGAAAAAAGGGAGCAATTCCCATCAATGCCACCATAAATAATGATGTTAAATTCTCAATAATCATTTTGGTTTTTAAATACTTTTTTAATTCTTGTAAATATTGTACCTTTTTAGTTTTCTGTTTTTTGTCCAAGAAAAACCAAGGTGGTTTTTCATTGCCAGTGCAGCATTTTCCGGGGCCTTCGGTTTGGTACTTTCTGGTGTGCTGCTTCCTCCACCCATTACTTGTTCGGTTGCGTGAAGCACTAGTTTGCGGCGTTTTGTTGTAGAATGGGATGCCTCCTCTGATTGGACACGTGCACGTGGAATGCACACTGCTGTCAGTGGCTTAAAAATAATAAAAAATTGTCGTTATTTCCAGAAATGAACAATACAAATTGAGCAAACTAGGAATTAAATTTTACTTGCTAATAAATACAAATTTGTGTGTAAATAATGCAGATTATGTAATTTATTGTTTGTAAACAAAATAATTGACACTGCATTTTGTATAAACTTGAATGTAAATATTTGTATAGATTGTAAATATAATAGTAGGCCTAAATCAAGTACTAGGCCTAAATCAAATCATTTGTAGTACATTTTATCACTAGATGGTATGACTCATTTTAAATGTTCATATAAAATATAATTAATGAATATATATATATATATTTTGAACCATCTATTTAATAAATTTATAAGTTATACACCTGTCCTCCTGTTGCAAATTTAGCTGTCATTCCATCTGAAGCTTGGTGAAGCTTTGTCTTTAGAATGTGAGTGGCCACCTGTTCCATTTCTTTGGTTATTGGCGATGTGAGTGGTCGTTGTAATATGTCTGGTATGCCTAGGCCTGCATCATCATGACCTAAAGACTGTACTGGGCTAGGGGTCTTGCGGGGTCGACCTCTGCCACGCTTGGCTTTTAAGGGTCTTCCTCCTCGACACTGGTTGTCATAGAGTGTACAAACTGTACAGTCGTCATCTGAGTGAAGGGGCCAATGATGCAAGGCTGCGTCTGGATGTTTGGTTGTGTAGCCTGTCTTTGAAAGGCATGACTGACAAAGATGTTTTGGATGGCGCACTTGGTCATCCTCGGTCACATCTATGGAAAAGGTGTCTTGGATTCGTTGTATCAAGTGGGCTGATATTTTGATTGCCCTCTTTCCCTTGTGCTTTTGTGACAAAACCACGTTTCGTTTGCCACAAACGCGACAAAGAGCACCCAGCACTTCTGTATGATGCTCCATATCTCGCGCCTCTAAAACTTTCAAAATAAAGAAGAACAATATTTCGAGTACCCCAAACCCTGCTTTAAACTGTAAATTAGTATGTTATCTTTCGTTGTTACTTTTTATTTTATTAATAAAAACCCCAGCAACGTAATTGTTTCCCCTTAAAGTATTGTTTTATTGCATGTAAAATCGCATTAATGTAATTTACCTTAGCAACCGGCAATCGCTGTATTCCTTGTTGAAACAAATACTTGTCAGGTTTGTGGGAAATTACTTTATGCTTTTCATGGTTTTGCCTCGATAATTATTTATTTAGACTTCAAATGAAGTTTAAAGAAACCGCGCGAAAGTCGATTATTAATCCATTGTTTATGTGGGTGTGGCTTCGTCGTCAAGGTCAACAGAGCGCATTTAAATCGACCGCATAGCCCGCGCATGCGTATTAGCGTCAAACTAAATGACTGCACAGTGCACGTGACGGGCACGTGCACGTGACGGGCACGTGCACGTGACGGGCACGTGCACGTGACGGGCACGTGCACGTGACGGGCACGTGCACGTGACGGGCACGTGCACGTGACGGGCACGTGCACGTGACGGGCACGTGCACGTGACGGGCACGTGCACGTGACGGGCACGTGCACGTGACGGGCACGTGCACGTGACGGGCACGTGCACGTGACGGGCACGTGCACGTGACGGGCACGTGCACGTGACGGGCACGTGCACGTGACGGGCACGTGCACGTGACGGGCACGTGCACGTGACGGGCACGTGCACGTGACGGGCACGTGCACGTGACGGGCACGTGCACGTGACGGGCACGTGCACGTGACGGGCACGTGCACGTGACGGGCACGTGCACGTGACGGGCACGTGCACGTGACGGGCACGTGCACGTGACGGGCACGTGACGGGCACGTGCACGTGACGGGCACGTGCACGTGACGGGCACGTGCACGTGACGGGCACGTGCACGTACGGGCACGTGCACGTACGGGCACGTGCACGTACGGGCACGTGCACGTACGGGCACGTGCACGTACGGGCACGTGCACGTACGGGCACGTGCGGGCACGTGCACGTACGGGCACGTGCACGTACGGGCACGTGCACGTACGGGCACGTGCACGTACGGGCACGTGCACGTACGGGCACGTGCACGTACGGGCACGTGCACGTACGGGCACGTGCACGTACGGGCACGTGCACGTACGGGCACGTGCACGTACGGGCACGTGCACGTACGGGCACGTGCACGTACGGGCACGTGCACGTACAGGCAGTTTGAAAATTGCCCAGTTGCGTGCGATTTTATTGTGCGCGCGTTGCGTTCGAATTGCCCCGTGTGACATGCACGTTGCTTCGACGAAAATTGCCCGTGCTGAGATTGCTAGCAACTCGGTTGCCCATTAATCGCCCTGTGTGACTAGGGCTTTACATCTCAATCAAAATGACACTTTTCTCATTTGTTTACCCAAAGAAACATCAGATTTCACCCTCAAAACGGCCTCAAAAGTACTCGATAAGTCATCTGAATTACAAGTACACATCGACGATTAAGATTGTGGTACCAAGGTTTACTTACGATTCGGATAAAAAGTGAAATTTCCAGCTTAATTCCGCAAGCTGCCTCGCACTTTTCTGCCGTGTCGGTATGCGATGCGCGCGTGTTGGTCCCACGCGCGTCCCATGCGATGCGTGTTTGTCGCGCGTGGTACCAACACACATCGCATACCGCATCACACCGCAAAGTGCCGAAGCAGCTTGCGGAATTAAGCTGGAAATTTCACGTTTCATCCGAATCGTAAGTAAACCTTAGTACGACAATCTTATTCGCCGATGTGTACTTGTATCTCAGATGGCTTATCGAGTACTTTTGTGGCCGTTTTGATGGTGAAATCTGATGTTTTTTTGGGTAAACATTGGGAAGAAGTGTCATTTTGATTGAGATGTCGGATATCCAACGGAACTTCCTCGGACCCTACTATCGCCAGATCATGTCCAAATTGTAACGGTATTACACAGGCTGCGCCAACTACATGCTGTTTATGCTAGGCTATTGCGCATGCTTGCGCGAGCATGATGGGATATGATTAAATATGGCTGATGTTGTAAGAAGTGTGATTCTAATTGTTGCTGAATAAATAAATGATCATCGAATCATTGGATAGAAATCATATAAATGTGTGTAACAGATCGTTACACTGGCGTCGTAGACAGGATGGCTGCTAGATGTGTGTGATTTTCGAGGATTTTGTATGCAAAGGAAAGATCGTCATCGTGGTTGGACGTGCGCGTTGACGTACGAAATTCCTAATTGCGACGACTGTGGGTGTCGTGAGTAGAGAGACGGCCAACGTTATGTTATTCTTTACTGTTCATATTGCTTTAATATATTTGTTGATCATCGAAGCAACGTTCACGACGTTGTGTATTTATATACATAGTGTGCGCCCCTGTGGATGGCAGCACCTTCATCTGTGTCCTACTTTTTTGCCTAAAATTGAAGGTTCTAGCTGTAACTTCATCTTCAACTTTATATTAGTTGGAGCTTTTAACTTCTGGAATATACTGGACATTTTATGTGTGTTCTGATAGAAGACTTCTCGTGCTTTAAAATGAGACATTTTCCAGATTGTCTTCAGCATACAGCATAGCCTACAGCATAGCCTACAGCATAGCATACCTTCAGCATACAGCATAGCCTACAGCATACAGCATAGCTGCACTGTAACAAATAGCTGTAATTTTGACAGTATCTTACTGTAATTTCCAACAGTAGTTTACTGTATATTTTGTTTACAGTAATTTACTGTAAAGTACAGTGCATTGTTGGGAGCATTTGATTTAGCTGTAAACTACTGTAAAAATGACAATTGTACCGTAATATTTACAGTAAATTACTGCTAACTATTTTAACAGTATCATACTGTAGACAAGACTACATGTGTTTGTAGGAATATCGTCTTTGCATCACTGGAGTTCTTAAACAAAAACAAACTATCTTTAGTGTATACATTTGTTGTGCATTTTCGTACATGTAGTTCATTAGTTATCAAATGTTTAGAGAGAATTCTCTCAATTCGTAGTCACAATATTATTTTAGTGGTGATGATGGATAGTTCTAATATTTCTTCGAATATAGTATATGTTTTTGTTCTAGGCCCCTTGTAATTTGTGTAAATTTATTGTTTTTAATTTGACACGAACTGCACGTTCCAATCTACAGTATGCGTGCTTGCTTGCGCTTCGCGGGCTTTTACTGCCTGCCTGAATTTTGCAGGTAAGTTTTGTCATAATTTTAAGATCGTTTTTAAATCTGTTACTTTACACAATTGGATGTTAGCCCCTACTAATTTGCCATCATACTTTGTCCGCATTTTATTGTAGACGATCTTGGTGCTGATTTTGTGTAGCTTCTGGAAATGTAAAATGTGATTTTAGGCGATATATTTTTGGGAGTACATGTATGTAGAGAAATGCACGGCCACGAGTACGAGTAGCCGGCCTATAACAGTGCTGTAGGCCATACGTCCATCACCATCACATCAGTGCAACAAACACGGGAGTTTTTTAAAACTTTTTCATGGAAATCATTCGGAAACAGGTCAACTCGTACGTGAACCAACTCGTACGCGGGCCAACTCGTACGCATATTGGTCAACTCGTACGCGGGACAACTCGTACGCCAGCCAACTCGTACGCGGTCCAACTCGTACGCGGTCCAACTCGTACGCGGTCCAACTCGTACGCGGTCCAACTCGTACGCGGTCCAACTCGTACGCGGTCCAACTCGTACGCGGTCCAACTCGTACGCGGTTTAAAATTGTGGTTCACGGGTACGGATGGCTTTGATCAATTAAAAGTACTGTACCTTGTGGCCGAGAAAAATGTACATCTTGCCATTTACACAATAGTTCAATATTACCCCAGGTGTGATGCTAACCATTCTATTCAGAATTATTCACATTTAACACAAGATGATCAGTGCAGTGTGGATAACGTGGTGTATATTTTCATTACAGGTTACAGCTACAGCTGCAGAAATTGAAGATGAACCAGACTTGCCAAACACACCAAGGTTGATAATGCAAGGTAAGGAATGCATTTTTAAATGTTTGTGACATATTGGAAATTACCTAATTCAAGGATGTGTTAACCATGTTTTTGCACTCTTTTTTTAAGACGGGAAAACAAAAGTAAGTTTGTGTCAATAAAGTGGTTACTTTCTAGATAATAATACATGTATCTAGAAGCTGAAATAGCTGTGTTTGTGGTTGTTTCTCCCGGCGACAAAAGTGACGTTATTGAGCAGGTCACAATATTTAATATATTCCCTTGTTGATTTGTAATACTTGGTCATTTCCAGGGACTTCTATTTTGACTGCACACAAGTGGATGTTGTGTATTGAAGGCAGAGTCGTCAGTGCCTCCACAGACTTCATCACAGGTCTAGCCTTCCTGTTTGGCTCCTACTATGTTCTCAATTTGGAGTACCAAGCGGAAGCTGCCACTACATTAGAATTCATACAGAGGTAATGTGTGACATATCGAATGATGTTCCTAGCCACTACTTGAATCAGGGTATTTTCTAATTGTCTATTCCATGATGAATGATGAAGTACTCCAGAGAGAAAGGAGCACATTCCATCCCACCCCACCATTTAGTTCCCCGAGAAAAATACAGGGGGATGTCTAATACATCGATGTCCGAAATGCCAACCCGAAATTCGATAAAATTCGTTAAAGGTCAATTAAAAGTAGGCCACGTCAAACTTGGACTGAAAAAGGTTTCAATCTATCTTAAATGTAGACGAGTGCACAAAAAAACACTCTTTGAAGAGACATATTAGAAACCACTCAAAATGTAACGAGTGGTGTTTTTTACTCTTTTCATTTAAGAGAGTTACACAACTTGAATTGCAACCTCTGTGCTTCGGCATTTTTTGCCAACCCTGGGACACACAGGGGTGTTTTCCTTGATTTAAATTAAGAAAACTGAGTCAAATAAAAACAAGATTACTGTACATAAACAGTGCAGTTTGTTTTCAAATTGCATGTTTTTTGTCAAATAACATGTATGCAAATGCTTAATTATAACAACCTACACAATAAACCGTTCACCAAATACATAAACTGCACTTTTCAACAGTGGCAACCTTATAACAAAATTGTATATTTGCTTACAGATGCTTCATGAGGGTCAATCCGGAATCTGGCACCAAATGTACAAGTCGAGGGAAAAGCAAACGCACAGGTCAGGATGTTCAGAGAAAGAAGGAAATGATCAATTGCCATGTTGCGACATTTGTTCGCAAACTCGCGGACTATGAGTGGACCTGATTATATTGTTGAAAACGTTTGACCTTGTCTAGTACTACGGTCACAACAGGCAATGTCCTGTATTCGCAATTTTGCGGAATGTGTTCTTGAAAAATTGTGTTCTTGAAAAATTGTGTTCTTGAAAAAATGTGTTCTTGTAAAATTGTCTACACAAAGCAGGTGTAGTCCCAAAACTAAAGATTTCTGCTCAAAAGGGAAAACCCTTGTGTAGTGCGTTGCGTAACACAATTGCATCACTAATTGCAGATTTCTGCGAAGCAATTTGACCTACATGTATAAGGTGTCCTCCACAATTGTCATTTCAAAAAGAGAAAGGACTCAGCATGGTTCAATAGGTGGAGGAGGTTCAGACATGTGCACAATTGTTTTCGACAAATAATTCCACATGTTTAAATACAATTGATTTGTGAGTTCCACAAATGCAACACAGCTTATTGTGGGCTAAGATCTTAAATATGTGGCTTGTGTGCACTGATTTGGAATGATTTTGAATAGTTAATTAAAAATAAAAAAAGTTTAATTATTGTTGTTTCAATGTTTGTTTTAAACTTCCTAAAACACATACAGCATGTTTACACTAGACAGTACGTGTACGTGTACATGTACATGTACAGGGTGAGTCTAGAAAGTAGAACCCCAAAACAAATATATTTCATATACAAATAGTATGAAGCACCAACATTAATTATGAATTTGAACCTCATTTATTAAACTACTTTTAAGTGCTCTAACTGCCTGCTCTACCCGTTAAAATATAGCACTTTTTAAACAAAATCTCCATATTATTAAAATGCATTGTTAAACATTACCAGTGATAAAACCTTGGTTTAAAAGTTAAAAAAAATTAAAGTCCTTGTTCTTAAAACAAATGATGATGCAGAAGCAGGGTTGTGTACAATTCTTGAAACAGTTCTTTTTCATTTTCTTAAATAAATTTACTTACTTATTTAGACGAAACTGATTTTAGGGTGATTTTGTGATAAAATGTTAACAGCGATTGAATACATTTTCTCACTAATAAGTACATGTTGTTCAATAAACAGTTTGTATGAAATTGTGGGTACCGCTTTTTGTTTTACTCGCCCTGTGTATTTAGCATTGTAAATGTCACAATACAGTGGAGCATTAATACTTGTTGTTTTACCAATCTAATTGAAAGGGCAGCAGTTGGTTTTTAACTGATACCCTGTAAAAATACCACTTTAAAAAAGTAAAACGATAGTTATCACAGTTCAAACTATTCAATTAAAAGAATACAGTTTCAACATTTGAACAGTTGTCATTTGTGTGTTTTTTTGTAGGGGGGGGGGGGGGGGGCAGCATTCTCACTGGATTACTACTGTAAATGTTCAAATTCCCTGTAAATTTAGCTGTAAATTACTGTAAAATAAGAGTAAGAGCAAAACTGTACAGTACTTTACTGTGAGCATTTTACAGTAGTACTGCTCTTGCTGTAGAAAATACAGTAATTTACTATTATATTTAAATACAGTATGATGATACTTGCTGTAATATTACTGTAAATTTAGCTGTAAGTTACTGTACATTAATTTACAGTATGATCGCTACTACTGTAAAATTGTTACAGTACTTTACTGTGAGCATTTTACAGTAGTACTGCTCTTGCTGTGAAAAATACAGTAAATTACCATTTTATTTAGATACAGTATGAGATCATTTACTGTAAAAATTACAGTAAACTACTGGCAACTCAGCTGCCAGTAAATTACTGTAATTTTTACAGGAAATTTTTTACAGTGTGGCTTACAGCATACAGCTTGGTGATTCACTCAACCATTAGACCCTGAACAATGGGGGTCCACAGCATGTACTCTTTCTTATCTTGCTCCTCTTCACAGGATCAATGTGCCTGTCTGATAAACAACAGTCTGATTGGCCTTATGGTGTATCCACCATACCTTGTGGAAACCTACTACCAAAGCGTCTCTATCCCAGCCAACATAAGACATTTTTAGGAACTAGAATCCTATACTATGGTAATACCTGTGCCACATTCCAGCTTGAGCTACTTATATCAGGGGATATAAATCCCAATCCTGGTCCAAATTCAAGGGATTCTAACCATGAATCTGATCAATTCCATCAAACTGAACCACGGATTGCCTATGACCATGAACAACTTTTGGTGTTGAATAAATACACCAGAAAAACAGCAGCGCTACTCCCTCAGAACCTGTGGAACCGCATCAAATCCTTAGGTATCAGCACTTGCCGTCCAACACGCCGTGGTAGAAGAGGCGGTCGTCGCAATCCATGGCACAGTGCCGACCTTCAAGGCAATATCTTATCTGATGATGCTGAACGTCACATCCCTGTTCTTGCCCCTCATCTTACTCATAATAATCGGGGAAATCATGGTCAAACTACATGTAATTGTAACTTGAATAACTTGAAACCAGTGTCACGTGAAACAAACGACAAACTACACATTTTTCTGTGGAATGCTCACTCAGTCAGAAACAAGACCAGCCTTTTGTATGATTACATTATTGAACATAATGCAGATGTCATATTTCTCACTGAAACTTGGTTACGAAGTGAGGATCCTGTCACCATAGCAGAATGTACGCCACTTGGATATACTTTTTTGAATGTTCCTCGTGGTGGTGATGACTGCCACGGGGGTATCGCCATTGTGTACAGAACAGCCTTGAAATTATCATTATTCAAAATTGAGACTACTGCCACCACATTTGAATACGCTGGAATTACCGACCCTACAAAGAAACTTCGTTTTGTCCTCATCTACAGGCCGCCCCCATCTTCTAAAAACCGTCTGAAAATCTCTGATTTCCAAACTGAATTTGATGAACTTTTGGATGAAGTTTCGTTGTTATCAGGGAAACTCCTTTTGTTGGGGGATTTCAACATCCATGTTGACAATCCTAACAGAAGTGATGTATCACATTTTCTCACTTCACTCGCTAGTGTCGGATTACAGCAATATGTGGATGAACCAACACATAATTGCGGCCACACACTTGATTTGCTGATTGCTCGGCCTGATGACTCACTTCTGATTGACTACAAAGTTCATAACAACCTATATTGAGATCATTTTATGATCCAATGCACGGTTGACTTTGCTAAGCAAAATAACCCAATGATCACCTCTCAATCACGGAATTACCGTATCCTTGATGAACAGGCATTTGCGCTGGATCTTCAACATGCTTTCAGTGATTTTCCATTTGACAGCTGTCTTGATGATCAAGTTCTATTTTATGATCATGCAGTTCTCGACATTCTCGACAACCATTGCCCAATTACTACAAGGACACACACATTTCGTAATCAACCGCTCTGGTATACCACTGAAATAAGTGATGCAAGGTGCACCAAACGCAAACTTGAAAGGAAATGGAATAAATCGCGTGACACAGATGATCGGCATCTTTATGTTAAGCAGATTCGTAAATTATCCAAATTAATTCGCAGTGAAAAATCTCGCTACTATAAAGAGCAACTTACAACTTGTGATCCTAAATCAGTTTTCAAAGTTGTGAATACGCTTCTCAACAGATCAGTCAAAGCACTCCCTTCTAATGATTCAAAGAAATCTCTTAGCAATCGATTCAGCAAATTCTTCATGGAAAAAATTGTTAAAATTCGTCAGAATATAACTTCAACGCTTGAATCATCAGAGACTGGGCATGCTGAGCCAGACATTCTTCTGAGTAAGGATCATACACAGGGACCGATTATGTCTCATTTTGTTCCCGTTGATTATGATGAGATTTTTAAGTTAGTTTTCTCCGCTAGTAAATCTTGTGGACTAGATCCGCTGCCTACATGGCTCCTGAAGAAGAACCTGAGTATTTTCATCCCAGCTATGGTTTCCATTATAAATTCATCTTTGACGACTGGCAGTTTTCCTTTAGCTCTTTAAAAGGATGCTATTGTTACACCACTTTTGAAAAAGCCAACGCTTGATCAAGACACTCTCAAGAACTATAGACCTGTGTCTAACACTGCCTTTCTGTCTAAAGTAATCGAAAAAGCTGCTCTTCGTCATGTTTCCAAGCATTTGGAGGATAATAATCTGCATCAGCCATTCCAGTCAGCATACAAATCCAATAACAGCACTGAGACGGCCTTGTTGAGAGTCAAGAGTGATATAATGCACGCTCTTGATAATCGGCAGGCTGTTCTCTTGGTGTTGTTGGATTTGTCTGCTGCCTTTGATACAATTGATCATTCTATACTTTTAAACAGAATGTCAAATATATTTGGTATTACTGGAAGTGTTCGCGACTGGTTTCATTCGTACCTCGGACTTGCAAAGTCAAAATCGCGAATGAATACTCAGAGCCTCAACCACTTGATTTTGGCTTGCCGCAGGGCTCTGTCATCGGTCCACAGTCCTTTTCATTCTATACGCATCCACTCGCCGACATCATTAAGCGCCATACCAATGTCAAATTTCATTTCTACGCTGACGACACCCAGGTGTATATTACCTGTGATCCTAGAGACCCAAATGTTGTGAAACATGCTTTGTCGACATTGACCACTTGTATTCTTGAAATTAAAACACGAATGACGCATAATATGCTGCAATTAAATGACACTAAAACTGAATTCTTTGTTGCTGTCACCGTCAGAAATCTTGGTGTGGAATTTAACCAAAATATGAACATGTCCACCCATGTGACTTCGATTTGTCGTTCACTAAACTTCCATATCCGCAATTTATCTCAAATTAGAATGTTTATTGACCAGACTACTTGCCATCACGCCGTTCGTGCTCTTGTTACATCGCGTTTGGATTATGCTAACTCTCTCCTTCATGGTATAAATGTTTCTGATATCAAACGTCTTCAGCGTCTCCAAAATCGTGCAGCCAAACTTGTTTTCCAGGCTAAAAAGTATGATCTTGCGTCGCCATTTCTCAAACAACTCCATTGGTTGCCTGTCCACTCGCGTATTGTGTTTAAGATTTTAACTGTTGTATACAAATGTTTCACCAATCAGGCACCAACGTATCTTTCAGACCTCATCATTCCCTATCAATCGAAGAAATCCGGACTTCGCTCAGGCGATGATGATAGACTAGTTACGGTACCTAAAACCAACACTCTGTCTGGTGACAAGGGTTTTTACGCTGTCGGTCCTAAGCTATGGAATAACTTGCCTCAGTGCATCCGTCACGCCACATCATTAACAAAGTTCAAGAAAGATCTTAAGACTTTTCTATTTTAATTGGTTTAGTTTTTGTCCCTTGTATTTTGTTAAGCGCTCTGATACCAGTTTCTTCTGTGTTTGAGCGCTATATAAATGCTCACATTATTATTATTATTATTATTTTGAGCTGGTTTTAATAATTTGTTGATGGTTCCGTGCGATCAAGTTTTTGATTGTTTGTTTACATATTTACTAATCGTTAACCCCCTGGGCCTGTTCCAATTATGTCTATGTCAGGCAGAGAGCAATATTTACGGCGTTTTACAGCAGATTACATTACTCAGTTATGTAATCTAAATCATATTGATTTGAATGTTGCAAAGAATAAGCACGAACGTATTGACTGTTTGTGTAGTTTGCCAAATATGAAGGAACCAGAAGAGACAAAACACAAAGTTGATCCAACGGCGCCTGTTCAGCCAGATTTAGGGCAAATTCTTGAGAAGCTTGAGGCAATCCGAAAGAATGAAACTGAGGCTCTGTGCCAGTCACTGCTACAGGCTATGACTGCGGTAACCAAATCATCTATCTCAGCGATCAGAGTAGGACCCGAGCTCCCTGATTTTCACACGTTTTCATCAGAGGATGAAATCACTTGTTATCTGTCAACATTCGAGCAGTGAAAGTTCAGCAATTGCCAGCGTATCAACTATTTTTAACGCGCTACTCATGCATTGACCTAAAACGTTCTGGTGTGGCAGGGCCATAACCAGCGTACGCCAGCGTGTGAGTAGCGGGTTGATAACGATCGTCTAGCGTGTTCGACGCGTGAGTAACGAACCTCCAATGCGCCGCCAGCGTGTGCAGTCACACGCTGGCAAACGCTGGAAATTGTAGGTATGTTGAAATTTTTATTTTTTTTCCTCAGCGTGTGACAGCGTGTCCCAGCGTGTGAGTAACGCGCTCAGCGTGTTGCTAACGCTGGCCTAGCGTTGGTCAGCGTTTGCCAGCGTGTTTCCAAAATTACAACACGCTACTTACGCGTTGGCCTAAAATGTTCTGGTGTGACAGGGCCATTACAGGGCCATGAGTACGTGTGATGCAGACACCGGCGCGGAGGCCAGGCCCGTGCGTGCGGGTAGTAACACACACAGTACATCTCATGACAGGTTTTTTTACGGATCGTATCTATTCTTTATTGGACAACAAAACTAAATTTAATACAACATATTACTTCACTTACGTTTACCTGATTTATTCATTCTTCAGAACTATTTAGTCTTTGTACATAAATGTTACAGTTTTATACAGAAATTTTATAATTTTAAAAGTAGTTATCGCTTTATTTCGTAAATTTAAAACAACACATTACTTCACTTATGTTTTCGTGATTTATTCAATTCTGATTTCTTGATTTTCCGAAAACAATTCCAAAATAAATCTAATTTGGTTTTGAAAGAAATAAGCTATAGGAGGGGCCTACACAAAATACCACAGGCATTTAGAAATATAAACATGGCATAGTTCAACATAGGCCCTTCTTATTTTTGCCTACATGCCCATTTATAATAATGTGGAGAACATTTCATATGTAAACAGGAATGAAATATATATAGATATTGTTATTATTATATTATTTCAACCAAATTACATCGATCCCGATGATCTTATTTGTTTCATTGTCATAACTTACAAAGACCCATCATAAAGGTCATACACGAATACAAATTTAGAATCAATGAACATTCACTCCCACTTTTTTCAACATGTAGATCGAGCCAAGGTCAAAATGAGCGACGAGCACATAAATAATCTTAAATAAAGATTAAAACATTTAATATGATTTATTAAATTAAGAACGTGTCGATCTTGCTATTTGCAGATAAGTTCACAAAGCGTAAAATCCGCACAGGTGAGAATTTGATTATGCCGGGCTGTGCATATTTTTAGAAGTCCTGGTGGTGGGTTATGTAACTCCCATAGCGGGTTATGTAACTCCCATAGCCGAAAGCATTATCTCTTTGTGTGGGTTTTAAGTCCTTATTAAAAAAGAATAAAGAATAAAGAAAAAGAAAAGAACGTAGACTCGTGGTTTAAGAGGTTTAGCTGACCAAGTGGTATAGCGTTGTGAGCCGCATTTCATTCTTGGCTGTCGTCACTAACACAACGTCTCCAATTTTGCTCAGCTTCCACCTCCCTTCCCCACCACCGTAACTTATTTTTGTCACCGTCACCATGCTGGTACATGTATTTACATTCAGTTATCCAACCTTAAGTTTGTTAGCTGATATACGGAGTTAATTACCTTGGTTGCCACAAAGTTGGAGCCGGATGGGAATTTCCCCCTGTTTTTCCCAAGGAAGGTTTTCACGGGTTTTTTGCCCATCCCGTATATTAAGCAAATGTACAAGTATATTCCTGCGTTGATATACATATTATTACACTGATTCTTTATAAAAGTAATTATGGTGTCAATCTGGAAGTAATTAATATATTGTTCTCAATAGGTTAATACCAATGCATTATGTATGGTATGTGAGTATTTATATATATATATATATATATATAGGCCTATATGAATATGTATCATGTTTGTTTATATTATACACTGAGTAAAGAGCAAATTAATATCCAAAATTACACGGAGTTGCCATAAGTATTGTAACGCGCGTCGCCAAGTCGTAGGTTCACTGTCTGTCTGACCAAGTCGCAATGGAGTTAGAGCACCTGCGGTTGTAGGCCACAGCACCAAGTGACATCCGGCACGTCAAGTTCCGCACCACTGGGGGAAAAGCACTAATCAGCGGACCCAGCTCGTTGTGAGTGGGGTGGAGTGATTTGGGTGGATTAACCTGTGGATTGGGTGGATTGGGTGGATTGGGTGGATTAGGTGGATTGGCTAGTGGATTTGGGCCACATGTGGAATAAGGGTGGATGACCGGTGGATGGCCGGTGGAGACTATACCTCGAGACGGCAACAATTAGACAAATGATTAGACACAGGAGACTTCTTTGACTTCTTTGGTCTCACCCAAGTGAAGAAGTGAGGTTTAATCTCTCTCGCTCTGCCTTTTATAGGCCATCTCAGTCCCTATACAATTACTTACAATAAATGAACATCATTAACCAAGTACAGAGGATGTGCTAACCAATCAAAATGTTGTATTGCTAAGTGGTGACTTAAGCCACGCCCACTAACACTGTTGTCCAATTAGACTCTGCAAATCTATGAGTGACTTGGCATAAAGAACATGCACCATACAGTTCATGTCAATGTTTAAAAACGTATAGTTGATGGTTCATCACATGACCCTCCCCCAGAGTTTTCAGTCCCTGAAACTGTTAAATTTAAATTAATGTTATCCACCTTGTTTTAAATACATAAATGTAGTGACATCCTTCATTGGTATAAGCCTCATAACCTCGTTAGCTGGTACGACGGATTATTGAAATCTTACACATAGCGATAATCTCGGTAGCATAAACCATATAACTTTAAACCTTACAAACCTTACATACTTAAAATTATTCCTTTATACAGCAACATGTCATTATAGGTTTATATTAGAACATTCCAAAGATTTCTATAAAACTAAAGTGTGGATCGTATAAAATTAGCACAAATTTAAGTGAATCACAGGCTTTCTTTAGGTATAACTATTTGTATATAAAACTTCTTTTTTCCATCTAGTTTCTACTATAACTGGACTTTATAAGTTTAACGGTAACTTTGAACTATTAGAAATAAAACTTCTGCTTAGCTTCCTTCTGGCGACGAAGCACTCCTTGGCGAAAAATCTTGGTGGTCATGGTGATCTCGATGTGATCTGTAATCTCCTCAGGTTCATCGCTTTCAGTCGACGAACTGACTGCTGATGACATCATCTCAGAGTGTAGCTGTCGGAGCAGCTTCAAGGACTTGCCCCCCGTCTTAGGATGACTAGCAGTGGTTGAGGTGGCAGAGGGTGTGATCGGGGGTGGGAGAAGCTCCAGCTCCGGCTCAGGCGGCATTGGAGGGTCAATGGGTTGGGTGAAACTGGGAGCAGCTGGCGTGGATGCTGGGAGAGCAGTGCGCATCCCAAGGGGGCAGCGACTCTGTACATGACGATGAAGGCTAGCCTTCCTAGTGAAGCCTTCCCCACAGGATTTACACATAGTCCCTGATGAAGACTCACTGCCCAGACGGTGTGCCTCTTTGGTATGTCTGACAAGGTTCGCCTTCAGGGAATACTCCTTGCCGCAGTCTGGGACCTGACACACATGCTTGGTAGCTGGGGAGGGTTGCTGCTCACGGCCACTGGACCTTTTGTCAGGAGGATGATGGGGTCGGGTCTGACTGGAAGCAGGCCCAGCAGTAGTACTAGCATCACCGTGCTCTTCCCGTCTTTGCTTCTTGTCTGACCAAGTGACGACCGGCGGTTGCTTTCGCTTGTGGTGGTGATTGCGATCACGGTCACGGGGGTTCTCCTCGGGGTCAACTGTCCGTGGCCAATCATGTCGATGACGATCGTTGCCGTCGGGTCCACCTGGCATAGTGAACCCCAACTGAGATCCGCAAAACCTCGGTGAGGTGGATAAAAACACGTCCACGTACAGGTGGATGACAACACGTCCACAGGTGGATGAAAATACGGCCACAGGTGGATGAAAACACGTCCACAGGTGGATGAAAATACGGCCACAGGTGGATGAAAACACGTCCACAGGTGGATGAAAATACGGCCACAGGTTATAACGAAGTCAATGACATGAAGTTCAGACATGAAATGACCCAGCGTACCAAACAACAATGCGCGACATGCGCGTGGTTGCTGTGCAGCCAAGTGGTGCCCGCTCATCACCCATTGAAATCCCTTGGTGTACCGGAGACCAGTTAAAAAGCTTTTGAGCTGTTCTTGTGTTGCTGCTTGGTGGCGCCCTTGCTGCAACCGTATCGGATTTGTTTTTGACATTTCGATACTAATAATCACCATCAACGGGGATTATATTAGACTTCGTAATCCTGTAGTCTAGCAGGACGTCGCCGCTGGCGCTTTGGATATCGGCTGGCATAACTTTCGGGATCTGACGCTGGGTTCCTCTCCTCGTCTGGAATTAGGCTTATTGTGGTATCTTTACTACCGTCTTCTTGGGTGGAACTTCGTCGTTCTTCAGACGGCTCCCGTTCCCCCGGAATACCAGGTAGGTCAGCAGAGAGCTCGAGGTAACTAGGTTGTTCTTCGCGGCATTCTCCTGTGTAATCTGTAGCCCCCTCAAGTTGATTATTCTCCACTAAGTGACCACCATCTTCGCCATCTTGTGGAGGTTCTTGTTCCCCCTCACCTTCCAGCTCCACAGGAATGCTATCTCTTCCCTCTGTTCGCCATTTCCTTATTTGTGGACCCGTATAGATCTTCAGCCTGTCATAATGCACAACCTTTGGCTTTGCTTTTTGTTTCTCCTGGATCCGGTAGGTCACATCTGATAACCTCTTTAGAACAAGATATGGACCAATCCACTTGAATTGAAGCTTGGGAGACAACCCTTTCTTTCTTGCAGTGTTGTGCATCCATACAAACATTCCTGCTTGGATTTTGCTACCCGCAATATGGCGATCATAGTTGCGCTTTTGCCTCCGCAGATTCATCTTCATTTTGCTCCGAGCTCTTTGATGTGCCTCGCTCATCTTCAGTCGGAGATTCTTAGCATAGTCAGTGGACAGCTCATCTTCACTGTCCCTTGGTAGTTCTGTGAGGGCATGAAGTGGTAGTGTTATCTCCCGCCCCATAAGCATGGCGCAAGGCGATTCTCCGGTGCTTTCTTGAGCTGTACTTCGGTACGCCATCACCGAGTAGGCCAACTGGACATCCCAATCCTTCTGGTCTGGCTTTACAAACGGTCCAACCAAATTCATCAAGCTGCGGTTAAATCTTTCAATGAACCCGTCAGATTTAGGGTTGAATGGGCAAGTTCTCGTCTGGTCAATCCCTAACAATCTGCACACTTCTCTGAAAACGGCAGACTGAAAGTTCGTGCCTTGGTCACTGTGGATTTCCTTTGGACAGCCATATCTGCAGATAAATTGCTCCACTAGAGTTTCCGCTATGGTTGGTGCCTTCTGGTCTGGCAGTGCGTACGCCTCAATCCACTTTGTAAATGGATCTCCTACGACCAGTATATACGCATTGCCTCTGTCGCTCCTGGGCAGGGGACCCATCACGTCCAGGGCAATTCTCTCCATCGGTGCGCCTACTGTGTATTGCTGAAGGGGAGCCCGGGGTTTCTTGCCTGGCGATTTCCTTCTTGCACACACTATGCATTGTCGTACTTTTGAACGCACATCGGCCGACACCCCTACCCAGTAGTACCTTTGTCGGACCTTGTGTAGGGTTTTGCGCACTCCTTGGTGACATGCTGTCTTGCTATCATGAAGTTCATCTAGGACACTTTCCCGCATACATGACGGCAAAATCACTTGCAACTTGCATTGCCCCCCGTCATCTGTTTCAAAGCGTCGACACAGCACTCCCTGTTGCATCTTCAGCTGCTGCCACTGGGCCCAATATGTTTTGGTTGGTGCTGACTCCGTGGAGAGAGCTTCCCATTCTGGTCTGTTTCCCCCTTTCTCCTTAGCTCTCATGATAGGCCCAATCGTGGTGTCATCTAACTGCTTCTCTCTTAGTTCTTTCAGTGTCCATCTCGGTGAAAGACTTATCATCCTCGTCCCACGATCTGCTTTTGCTGCTGCCTCCAGCACACTTTGTTGGCCTAGATCTTCCCCTTCTATTTCATTTTGCTTTTCCTTCCCCCTAAGATCAGCGGCGATGGGAGAATCTTCTTGAAGATTCGTTCCAGCCATCTCCTTCTGGTCCTCTTCGCTCTGCCCCATTTCTCGTCCACACTGCTTGCATGGCATGCGAGAGAGCGCATCGGCATTCTGGTGAACCCGACCTGGTCGATGTTGGATCGTGATGTCATATTCACTCAAGATCTCCATCCATCTAGCTAGTTGTCCTTCTGGGTCCCGGAAATTTAACAACCATCTCAGGGCTCCATGATCGGTCCTGATCACAAAGTGTCGACCATACAGGTAGTGCCGAAAGTATTTGACAAATGTCACAACAGCTAGTAGTTCTCGCCTCGTTACACAATAGTTCCTTTCTGGCTTTGACATGGAGCGGCTAGCATATGCGACCACTTTCTCAACACCATCATGCTTCTGGGATAGGACAGCTCCAATTCCCGTGCTGCTGGCGTCTGTATCTAACACAAACTCTCCTACCTCGTTGGGGTAGGTTAGTATAGGAGCTGTTGTCAGTAGCTTCTTCAGGCTTCTAAAAGCAGCTTCGCAGTCCTCTGTCCACAGGAAGAACCGGTTCTTTTCCATCAGCCGGTGCAATGGTTGGGCAATCTTGGCAAACCCCTGAATGAAGCGTCGGTAGTAAGAGGCTAACCCGATGAAACTCCTCACATCCTTGGTTGACCTAGGTGTCGGCCATTCCTCCACAACCCTCACTTTTTCAGGATCCGTTGATACACCCTCATTGGATATCACGTGTCCCAGGTAGGCTACCGCTTGTTTGAAGAGGCTACACTTCTTCGGCTTCAGTTTGAGGTTGGCCTGTCTTAGCCTCCGGAAGACTTCCTCAAGTCTCTCCACTTCCTCATCCACCGTCTTGGCAAAAACCACGATGTCGTCAAGGTACAGTAGTAGTGTTTCCCACTGCAACCCACAGAGGATTCTCTCCATTAGTCTCTCGAATGTAGCTGGGGCGTTACAAAGGCCGAAGGGCATGACCTTCCACTGGTACAGTCCCCCTCTGGTGACAAAAGCTGATTTGGCCTGGGCGTCCTCATCTAGTTCCACCTGCCAGTATCCACTAGCCAGATCCAGAGTGCAAAACCACTGTGCCCCTGATAGTGAATCCAAGCTGTCATCCACCCTGGGTATTGGGTACGCATCCTTCAGCGTGTGTTCGTTGAGGAGGCGGTAGTCGACGCAGAATCGGGTAGATCCATTTTTCTTCTTTACTAAGACAACTGGGGATGCCCATGGGCTATTTGAGGGCTCGATTATCCCCTTCTGTAGCATGTCGTGTACCTGATTATCCGCCTCCTGACGCTGCCAGGTAGGGAGACGTCTGGGACGTTGCCGTATAGGGCCCGTATCATCTGTCCTAATCTCGTGGCGCACTAGGTCGGTTTTTCCTAGATCTCCCAGGCCCATCGAAAATATATCTTGATACTCGATCAGTAGCTTCTTCACCTTCTCCCTTTCTGGACTGTCTGTTAAGTCCGCAACACTCCGGTGGTACAAATCGATGAGATGACCCGGAAGCTCTTGCCCAGCCTTATCCTCTCTTGCTTCTTCCTCTCTTTCCATCATTAAAATGGTAGAACGATCACTTCTCTGAATGTCCTTGTCAGCTGTGGATGTGAGGGTGCCCAATACACTACCTCCACTTATCATCACAATTGTTGTACTTGGGTTAAACACGCGCACCGGGTATCTATCTGCCGTGGAATCCACAAGGACCCTCGCTACCATCAGACCTCGTCTTGCCACCTTACTCCAGTCTGTTGGTTCGATGACCCCCCATCCGTGGAGTTCTTTCTTCTCATCCAGAACACCCGTGATGATGGCCTCATGCCCGGGTGGAATTCGGGTGGTCCTTTCCGCTCGCACTCGGCAGCTGAAAGTGCTTGTCTGATCTTTACCTTGTAACGGAATCACCTGCCCCCCGATCTTCAACTTCTGATGCTTTAAGTCCAGTTCACAGCCAGTGGTCAGCAGGTAATTCATGCCAAGTATTCCTTGGTTTTTGATGGATGCAACGAGGACTTCAACCTCTGCGTCATATCCCCCCATCTGTATCTTCATCTGAGCACTTCCTTTTATCGCCAGTGGTTTCCCATCCGCCTGGCGGATCACTTCACCGACCGGCGTCAATATAGGTCTGGTTTTCCGATCCATCAGGTTGTACTCTTTTGTGTCTATCAGTGTCTCCGACGACCCGGTGTCTATTAGGAAGGGCAGTGAATGTGTCCCAATCTCGCCTCTCACAAATACCCCATAAGAAGCAACTCCAATTGGCAGTGGCATTAGGTTGGACCGCTCCATTGGAAGTCCATCGTCATCTTTTAGTTTCTCTGGATCTGTACCACCGACTTGGGGTCCAGTATTGACGACCTCCCCATGACCCGCTGGGTTGGTCCGGAGTCGTTTCCCGTCGGTGCACCACTGCTTAGTTCAGGGCAATCCCTCTTAAAGTGCCCATTTCTACCACAGTGGAAGCAGGCCAGTTTTTGCCGCTTCTGTCCAACATCGGCTTGTTCCGGGCGACGGGTGTCATACTGCATTGCCCGAGTTAGCCCAGCCAACATCTGATGCATTTGCTGCAGTTGCTCCGACATTGCCCGCGTTTGCCTTTCAAACTCATCCCTTGAGACCATTTCCACTTGTCTTGTGATTCGATTGTTTCTGTCTGGTCGAACACCCTGGTTTCGCTGCCTTTGCCTTTCCGCTTTCAGGAAAGACTCGGTTTCCAGCGCCGCTCTAATTGCCTCATCCAGCGACTTTGGATGAGCTCTGAAAATTCCCGCTCGAATCTCTGCATCGGGTATAGCATCCACCAAATACCCACGTGCCAGACGTTCTCTGCTATCTCTTGGTAGTTCAGGATACGCCAGCTCCGTGAGTGGACGTATTCCCTGCCCAAGCGCTTGCAGACTTTCATTCTCTATTCTTGTTCTGCTCCTCAGCTCTGCTAGATACGTTTCGGCTTGCTCACCAGGCCCATATCGTCTTTCTAGTCTTGCTGTGAGCTCCGCATAGGTTAGCACTTCACCTGTAGCCCTGTCTCCCAGCACCTGCTGTGCTTGACTTTTGAGACTCGCCGCGAGGAAGTAAGCTTTTTCCTCGTCCGACCAGTTGTTGATAACTGCACAAGACTCAAAGTGAGATTTGTAGTCTCTCCATGGCACTTCCCCGGCAAATCGATCTGGAACTAGGCTTGGTTTTCGTTGAACACCGCTGTTTCCCTTCGCTCTTTCTATCGTTGCACCCTTGGGCGCCTCTTGCACCTGGGGATACGCCAACTTTCTCTTGTCCCCCGATAACTTTCTGCCCGGATCCACTGGTTGCCGCATATGCTGCCCTTGTCCAGTCACTGTTTCTGCCACCCTCAAGGGTGCTGCAAATGTGTGACGCCCAGGTGACTCTTCCATCTGTTGCTGCAGATTGCACCCCGCATCATACACCGGACGCTGTCTGCTTCCGGTTCCTGGGATTTCCGGTGGAGTTTGCATTCTTGGCCAGGTTGACGGCCATCCAGACTCAACTGGAACATCACTTGCTCCTGTAGGTCTTTGCCACTGCACCTCTGCTTGCTCCACCCTACCCAAATCCGTCAAGCCTTGGTGAACCAGTTGTTCCTCCGATCTTGACCCCCATGTCACTGGTGTTGACATGAATCTTGGTTGATGAGAAGACTCTGTTGTGCTGACCGTAGGTGCCATCACTTCCCCAACCCTTCCTTGCCATTGGAAGAGGTTTTGTGCTGTCACCGAACCCTGTCGTACACCCTCTGTCTCATCCACTTTCCCCGGCCTTGCCTCCCTCATTCCGACACCAACTCCCGTCATTCTTTCGGCGGAACCCGGTGTCCACACAGGAGGCCCTGGTGCCGCAGCAGGCTGCAGCCGAATGCTGGCTTTGCTGGTCACCCTTGCCGGTGTTTCCTCAAAGTATCCCATACTTTCCTCCCACATCCGGTCCTTGCCGTCCATTGTTGCCTTTCCTAGTGGTTCTCCACGTCCACTGCTAAATTCTGCTATCCACCAGTCACTGCTTCTAGTAGATCACTGCTTGCCCTTTCACCCTGTAGTTCCCTTGGCTATTTGTCACGTCACTCTAGCGGATCCCACCGCTGCCACCAATGTAACGCGCGTCGCCAAGTCGTAGGTTCACTGTCTGTCTGACCAAGTCGCAATGGAGTTAGAGCACCTGCGGTTGTAGGCCACAGCACCAAGTGACATCCGGCACGTCAAGTTCCGCACCACTGGGGGAAAAGCACTAATCAGCGGACCCAGCTCGTTGTGAGTGGGGTGGAGTGATTTGGGTGGATTAACCTGTGGATTGGGTGGATTGGGTGGATTGGGTGGATTAGGTGGATTGGCTAGTGGATTTGGGCCACATGTGGAATAAGGGTGGATGACCGGTGGATGGCCGGTGGAGACTATACCTCGAGACGGCAACAATTAGACAAATGATTAGACACAGGAGACTTCTTTGACTTCTTTGGTCTCACCCAAGTGAAGAAGTGAGGTTTAATCTCTCTCGCTCTGCCTTTTATAGGCCATCTCAGTCCCTATACAATTACTTACAATAAATGAACATCATTAACCAAGTACAGAGGATGTGCTAACCAATCAAAATGTTGTATTGCTAAGTGGTGACTTAAGCCACGCCCACTAACACTGTTGTCCAATTAGACTCTGCAAATCTATGAGTGACTTGGCATAAAGAACATGCACCATACAGTTCATGTCAATGTTTAAAAACGTATAGTTGATGGTTCATCACAGTATGCTTCGAAGGGTCAAACCTTATGTTCCTACTGAATCATTGATGCTTCTTTACAATTCTTTTGTTCAACCTCATTTTGATTATTGTGCTCAGATTTGAACACGTTGAAAGCAATTTAGAAATAATGAGATTTTAAAAATACGCACAAAATCATTAAAATTCTCAATAATCCATTTATTAGCTCAGATATTTCAGCAAAATGTTCAAGCTTACACGTATAACATTTGAAAAGAGATATTTCAATAAAAATATGATATTCAATGTTTAGAAAGCTACACATTGTGAAGAAAACAGCCCTTTTTCAAATAGAGGAATTTTTATTTTTTTAACCAAAATTGTGTTGGACGTTGATAATGCAAACATTTCTCATCAAAACGAAGTCTCACATTGAGTTGTTTAAGAAAATTATATAAAGGTCACTAAAGCCTTAATCACAATTTCATTTTTTATCACAAAGCAAATTGTGTAAAAAGAACCGACTGCGTCGTCTTCATTATTGAAATAAATTGATATTAATCTCAATAAAGTATACTTTCTTCAACAGATTCTGTTCCTACAAAAATTGTTTGTATGTTTTGACATATTTCCCTTGAAAAGTTTCCATTACAAAAGCATTTATATCACAGCTGTTAGCAACTTAACAGCATCTCGTGTTCTGTAGTTAAATCAGTACAAATATCACATATTTTCCACGCGATAGGTGGTACCTCTGATTTTCATCATCAAATGTTAAGTGCGAGTTTCCCATCTGATCTGAGCATGGAAGCTCTCCAAATATCGGGCTTCCATTTGCATACAAACATTTACAACCTCAAGTTAAACATTGTGAATGGAATTTCGACAATTGTAGGGTGTCTATTCATATCTAATAATGAAAGCCCTACAATTGTAGGCCGTTCATTCTCATCTGAGAATTGAAGCCCTACAATTGTAGGGTATCCAGTCATATCTAGAAATGGAAGCCCTACAATTGTAGAGCTTCCCTTCACCTCTAAGAATAAAAGCCCTACATTTGTAGGGCTTCAATTCACATCTGATAATGGAAGCCCTACAATTGTAGGGCTTCCATTCACATCTGATAATGGAAGCCCTACAACTTTAGGCCGTCCATTCACCTCTGAGAATGAAAACCCTACAATTGTAGGCTGTCCATTCATATCTAAGAATGGAAGCCCTACAATTGTAGGGCTTCCATTCAGATCTGAGAATGGAGGCCCTTCAATTGTAGGCTGTCCATTCATATCTGAGAATGGAAGCCCTACAATTGTATGCCGTCCATTCACTTCTGAGAATAGAAGCCCTACAATTGTAGGCCGTCCATTCACCTCTGAGAATGGAAGCCCTACAATTGTAGGCCTTCCATTCACATCTGAGAATGAAAACCTTACAATTGTTGGGCTTCCATTCACATCTGAGAATGGAAGTCCTACAATTGTAGACTGTCCATTCATATCTGAGAATGGAAGCCCTACAATTGTATGCCGTCCATTCACTTCTGAGAATGGAAGCCCTACAATTGTAGGCTGTCCATTCATATTTGAGAATGGAAGCCCTACAATTGTAGGGCTTCCATTCTCAGATATGAATTGACGGCCTACAATTGCAGGGCTTCCATTCTCAGAAGTGAATGGACGGCCTACAATTGTAGGGCTTCCATTCTCGGATATGAATGGATGGCCTCAATTGTAGGACTGTTATTATTAGATATGAATGGATAGCATACAATTGTAGGGCTTCCATTCTCAGATATGAATGGACGGCCTACAATTGTAGGGCCTCCATTCTCAGATACGAATGGAAGCCCTACAATTGTAGGGCTTCTATTATATGAATGGACAGCCTACAATTGTAGGGATTCCATTCTCTGATGTGAATGGACGGCCTACAATTGTAGGGCTTCTATTATCAGATATGAATGGAAGACCTACAATTGTAGGGCTTCCATTCTCTGATGTGAATGGATGGCCTACAATTGTAGGGCTTCCAATATCAGATATGAATGGACCTCCTACAATTGTAGGGCTTTCATTCTCTGATGTGAATGGACGGCATACAATAATTGTAGGGCTTCCATTATCAGATATGAATAGAAGCCCTACAATTGTAGGGCTTTCATTCTCTGATGTGAATGATGGCCTACAATTGTAGGGCTTCCATTATCAGATATGAATGGACCACCTACAATTGTAGGGCTTTCATTCTCTGATGTGAATGGACGGCCTACAATTGTAGGGCTTCCATTATCAGATATGAATGGACCACCTACAATTGTAGGGCTTTCATTCTCTGATGTGAATAGACGGCATACAATTGTAGGGCTTCCATTATCAGATATGAATGGAAGCCCTACAATTGTAGGGCTTTCATTCTCTGATGTGAATGGATGGCCTACAATTGTAGGGCTTCCATTATCAGATATGAATGAACCACCTACAATTGTAGGGCTTCCATTATCAGATGTGAATGAACAGACTGCAATTGTATAGGGATTATATTCCCAGGTGTGAATAACTAGCTTACAATTATATGGCATATTCTCAGTTAAGAATAAAGAGCAAACATCTTGAATAACTTCAAAATCTAAACAAATCACAAAATGAAATTCCGACCTTGATGGAAATGCAGAAATTATAACAGTATAAACAAGCCTTGATGTTTTATTAATGATTTTTGTCTAAATTACCTTTAGGTGTACAGCAGCATTGATTTTTTTTAATAATGTATAGATCTGATAAGTAGCAAGCGAGAAAGTTTGTAGGGGACTGCTTTTCAAATGAAAAAATGTATCTTGGAAACTCGGTTGCACTTTGTATTGTAAAAGGGCAGAAGCATCATGTTCTCATTATTTCTAAATTACTCTCAATGTGTTTTTGGTCAAACAGATTCCAAATGCATACTTACAAACTTGAGAAACTTCAGAAACGGGCTGCGAGAATTATCTTGAGTAAGGATTACAATACTCTGTCAACCGAATTATTTTGTGAACTCAAATGGATGGGCTTAAGACAACGTTTTGTTTACCACCGTGCTGTATTAATGTATAAATGCATGAATAATTTGGCACCAGTTTATCTGATGGATGATTTAATTCAAACTAATCAGGTTCACAATTACAACACTCGGCATGCTTCGAATTCACTGGTGGTTCCTAAGTTTAGGACTGAATGTCTAAGACTAAGCCCTTTTTTCACGGGGATTTCTGTGTGGAATAACCTGGACCAGTCTGTAAAACTGGCTCCGTCACTTGACATCTTTAAATCGTCCATGAAAGTAGTCCTCCAAGAGTCTTAGTACGTTTGAAGTGCGTTTTATGTTTTTTTTGCATTGTCTTGTGTTTTGTATTTTGATGTCTTTTATTTTTGTTCCATCCTTGTTTTGGTATTTGTATCTTTTTCAATTTACATATTTTTAAAAATGTATTTTAAAATTCATTATTTTAGCTTCGTATGTTGGAGGTGTTATTTTTCTTTAATCTTGTTTTTTCTTTATTTTCTTTTTTCTTGTACGTCTTTACTTCTTACGTAACCTTTTAACTTATACTTTTTAAATTGTCTTTTAAATCGTGTTTTTAGGTATTTGTACGTTTTACCTTTTACTTCACCTTTTAATTATAATGTTATTGTATACTTTTCATTGTTTATAAGTCAGGGCCCTATGGGAGACCACCTTAGGGTGAATAGGTTATACCCTGGATAAATATAAGAAATAAATCAATAAATAAATAAATAATAAGTAACGAATTATTCCTAATAATTGCTTATTTGTTGTAGGGTGAAGTTCCCCTTGGATTTAGACGGTTGAAGCTAGCAATATTAATTATCATTATTTATAAAGCCAAACGTCATGTATTGTGATTACGTTTAGTAATGCGAATATTTATAAAGAAATTGAAAACTGTTTAGTTTAACTATGCCAGGTCAACGACTCATAGGGTCAGCCACAAGAAAATAGAAAGCGGCCGTGTTAAACTTAACATTACAAAAGAAGCTGTCTGGGTATCGGCCTGACTATAGTATATATTTAAGAACTAACTAAGTTATAGAATTAGGTTGTAAGACAATAATAATATATAATAAATGGACTCCTAAACCCACACAATGGTATGTACCCAATAGTTTGTTTGTTGTCGAGACACGGAAACATAAAAGGTTATGTATGGTGTGCGGGAGCCAAGCCAGTGAAAAGATGTGCCGTCTACAAAGACAAAATTAAAGAAAAATACGACATCGATATTTCAGCTGATGAAGAACACCGCCATCCCAAACACATTTGCCATCTCTGCTATTCATATCTATACTTGGCCAAAACCCATACCCTTCCCAATGACTGGCCTCCCTACCCAGAGGAAGGCACATATGTGGTATGCCAAGGGGTTAAAAATAACAAAGGTGGTAGCCCAGGAGTCAAACAGAAATATGACAGGATGCATCGTCTTGCACAAAATGAAGAAACTACACGATTGGAGGTGGGGGAGCGGTTCGAACAAATGATGGGCACAACTACTGATTTTGTTCTACCACAAGAACACTGGTATCCTTGCTCCCCTGGCTTCAATAATAACCCGTGAGATATATATATATATATATCGAGTTCTTTGCGAGTTCTTTTTGATGTATAGTTCTTACTTTACCCAGTTTTATTTGGCGTGATTTGAGTTTGAATGGTTCATTTTTTATTTAATTAGCATTTCTTACACGTGTCGTTAGTGCATTTTACTTTGCCGTGATTTGTTTGGATGTTTCACTTTTTTGAGTGGTTTGCTTCTTTTAATACGTTGTTTTGCTTTTACTGTGATTTTCAGAAATAAATGATTTTTTGGGGGATGGTATTTTATGTTTTAAATATTGTTACACTAACCTGTTTGATGTTTTCTTTTCGTAAATGCTGGAAAACCAACGAAAACCACTACACAACCGTGTTCTTGTAGCCTAGTTCCATGACCCCGCACGTAAATTGAAAAGGGGCAATGTACAGACTTCAGAGACTTGTAAGGTTAGGAAACCAGTCTAGTGTCGCGTGTCGGCCCCTTCGGGTGGCTAGGGTTTAGCTGTTTCACCTATAGCTGGACGCACCCTAAATATTTTAAGTTGAACCGCTAGGTTCGTTGGGTTGAGATATACAACCAGGCAGTAATTGCGCTTTTACTGGGGAGGGGCATTGTGAAACCGACAAACAAAGGCACGGGGGGAAACCATTTATTTCTTAACTCTTTAATAATACCAAAACTTCTTCGCGAACGGCATACAATTATATTACCTTAAGGTGCTTGCTTAATTGACTCAGTGCTAAATATATTACATGAAGCCTCGGTCTATTCTTCCCTATGTATTAATAGATTTAAACCCCTAAATTCTACTGCAAACGCAAGGTTCTCGTCAGTTGCAGTACTACTTTAAATCTGCTGGATTTAGCCCTCCGCGCTGCTGGATGGACTCATCAGCTAACTAATTTCGTCAGCCCCTGGCTGCTTAATAACTCGTCAGCTCTGCTATCTGCTAGCCTCGCTGATCATCTACTGGATAACCTTGCTGGATTTAGCCCTCCGCGCTGCTGGATGGACTCCTCAGCTAATTAATCTCGTCAGCCCCTGGATGGTTAATAACTCGTCAGCTCTGCTATCTGCTAGCCTCGCTGATCATCTACTGGATAACCTTGCTGGATTTAGCCCTCCGCGCTGCTGGATGGACTCATCAGCTAATTAATCTCGTCAGCCCCTGGATGGTTAATAAATCTGCTAGCCTCGCTGAATCAACTGGTCATCTACTGGATAACCTTGCTGGATTTAGCCCTCCGCGCTGCTGGATGGACTCCTCAGCTAATTAATCTAGTCAGCCCCTGGCTGCCCGATGTGTCGATATGGCCGGAGTAACCGGAATAAATGCGGCCGGAGTAAACGGAGTACTTCGGCCGGAGTAACTGTGGGCGGAGTATACTTTAGCCGATATGGCTGGAGTAACCGGAGTAAACGGAGGCCGGAGTATAAACGGAGTAAACTTAATCCGGAGTATAAACGGAGTAAACTTGAGTCGCCGTCGGCCGGCACTATGGACCTGTGTGTCAACAACAGTTTGCATATAAACGCCGGCGACTGCCAGCCTAGCCTAGCATTACAACTATAATTTAAGCATGGCCTACACAAAGCAATATGACTAAACTTCCGTGCCGGAGTCTAAGAACAGAGGTAATGACCGGAGTAAATTGAGTAAAGAATTTATAAATTGAACAACACTGAAAGTGAAACCAAATCTTGTTTAAATAATGCACACTAGACCTTTTAAAACATTGTCAATTATTATCCAAACTCCAAGACAAGAAAGATTAAGCGCCAATCCTTACAACAATTTTGAATAGATTGTTTACCGGAGTAAATTGAGTAACCGGAGGCGGAGTAACATTAACACCATTTGCTGACACAAATAATTCAAAAGAACTACTAAAATCCGTCCAATCATAAAATAAGCAAGTAGGTGTGGATTTATAATTGAGGTTTCTTAAATATGCATCTTTGTAACAATAATAAGATTTCTATAACAATTATGAGCCGGAGTTTTGAATCAATAAACAAACGCACTAACCTGTGTGTCAACAACAGTTTGCACATAAACGGCGACTGGCCAGCCTAACAACAAACTGTACTTTTATATGGCCCGCGCTACGCACGGTTAGTCTCATACAAAAGACTTGTAACTCTTGACATATGTCTACAACATTACAAATTATACCATTTCTTACAAGAGGAGAGCAATAATTGTAGAAAGATATTGAATAAATTACGTTTATTTCACAGGCAAAAACACATTCTCTTGAAGGACGTTTGCATAACTAATTTGGAAAGAGTTTGGACGAGGTTATACGATGTACATAAACAAATAATATTTACACACACACGGGCGCACGGCTCGTAACGCAAAGTTTTAAGTTGTCTGTCTGGCAAAACAATAATATTATCTTATTCCAGCGAACTAGCAATTTCTGAATAAGAATTTAGGTGAATCATATAAAAACCTGAATAACTAAAACTAAAGGGGGTCAACCGCTACACCACCCCCTCCTAAGACTACGCTGTCCTCAGCGTTGAAGGCTAAACAAGTATAAGTTCACTGATTAATTACAACAATTTGCATAAAAGAGTTCTTAAAAATCGCTAAATTAGTAACACGAATATGTTCGAACCGCAACAGTTATAACAAGAAATATCTTCAATTTCATTTCATCCTCAGAAGTGAATATATAGTATAATAGTCGACACAGTTAGCTTCAAATACATTTCTAAACAGTTATAAGATGCAAAATGAAAATTTGATCCGCAAAACAACAGTAGTAACTCTGTCAGCGACAGTTAAACAAAAATGGTTATTTCGATCCGCAACATGTAAAACATTAAGGTGTCATAATAACTTTAGCCTTCTGACAGAAAATATTCCCTCTGAACAACCTCCTTCGTGACCTTCCGTCCTCCCTCATATCCATACATCACTTTCTTCTCGACTACTTTCGTCACCCTTTCTCCCAGGATACTGTGGATGTCAACAAGTTGTTGTTGCTGAACTAGATGGGGTCGTCTCTTGTGTACTTGCAGTTGATGCTGATGACGGGCTTCCCGGGATTTTGGGAAAATTAATGTGCTTTTCCCCTCGTCCAAGTCCAAGCTGAGTTGGTGTACAACCCAGTATGCTCCCGTCTAAGTCTCCACCCATTAAGGAAATGCTTGCTTCATACGCTTCATTCTCTCCCTCTCCGAACATCTCGACTGGTTGGATTTCCTGCTCTGGGTTAATTCCCTCTACGGCCTCACTCTGTGTGCCCCCGGATGGCGAGATGGTCTCTTCTTTTCTTTCTTTCTCCTCCCGTCTGCTCTCTCCTTGTTTTGGTTTTGCCTCCACTGCTGGGCTTTCCACTCTTTCCTCCGGTTCACACTCCCTCTTCTGCTTTTCCTGCCTCTCCTGCACCTCAGCTTTCTGCTCTTTTGGGTCTCTGGTTTTCTGGTATTTTTCCTTCGTTGTTTTCTCTCCCCTTCCGTTTTCCGGTTTGCACTCCCTCTTCCGTTTTCCTTGCTTCTTCTGCACACCACCCTTCTGCTCTTTCGGATCTCTGGTCTCCTGGTGTTTTTCCCTTCTTTCTTCCGCCTTTACTTGGCCTTTACTACCATGGTTCTGCGCCCCCTCCGTCTTGCTTGCACTTCTTCCCCTTTTCGGCTCACTCCTCTCCCTGCTCCGTTCTTCTATGTGAAGGGTTGCCTCCTCGTGTGGTGCTTAAGGTCCTCAAAACGTACGAATGCTGCGGGGCACTGTGGACAGCGATGGCGCTCTCTTTCCTTCTGGTGTGTCTCTTCATGCCTTCGCAAATTCCATCTCTGCCAAAACATCCGGCCACAGGTCCGACACTTCAACTCAGGATTCATGGTTAATTCTGCGTGCGAAAGAAGAAAAATTCATCTTAATTTTGTTGTTGTTGTTGTACATTTAACAAGTATTACTTTTGTCTCGTTTTGCATTTCTCTGTTTACAAATAGCGCAAAGGCATATTGCGTTGTCTTGCAGGGTTCATTCGCGGGTTCGCAGCCGTGCCCTTTGAAGTAGAGCAAGTAGACTTCATTTCCTTCCTCTGGTTGCCTCTAGTTTGTGGCTCGAACCAACTTGTCCTCTCTCCTCCATTGTATGGCTTCAAACGGTCAGCATGCACGACCTGCATCTTCCCCCTCGGCTTGTCCTGTATTCTAAACACAACATCAGATAACTGTTTAATGACAAGAAATGGCCCTTCCCATGGTAGGTTCAGCTTGCGGGATAGCCCTCGTTTTCGACGGGGATTATGGAGCCACACGAACGTCCCTTCATGAACATCGCTTGTACGAGCTTTGCGGTCATAGTTTTTCTTTTGCCTAACAGCGGAGTTCCTCAAATTCTTCCTAGCTGTCTCGTGAGCTATCTGCATCCGCATCCGCAGTGTTGCGGCATAATCACCTTCCTCTAAGTCATCTTCGGTCCACACCCTTTCCGCTACTACATCTAATGGAAGAGTAAGATCTCGTCTCAACATCATCATGTTTGGTGTTTCACCTGTTGACTCTTGTATTGATGAACGATAAGCTAACGTCGCACATGGAAGTAGATTATCCCAGTCGTGCCACTGTAAACATTAATTGGTCAAAATGGTTTATAAATTCGTCAAAATTACCACTTTTGCCTAGTCCAGAGTCTTTGACTAATACATGTTATGTATGCCTAACCTTTATAGTAGTTTATGTAAAATAGTCAGTTCTTAAAGTTTTCTTTATAATCTGTTGTGACAAATCTGAATTAGTCGCTAATGATGATTTTGACTAAGTTCGAAAAGTCGTCAATGACTTGTTGGTATAGTCAGTGCTCCGATTTCTGACAAGGTCTTTTAAGTCATTTTGTATGACTAAAACAAATTAGTCTTGCACTGTGCTGTTGGCTGTCGTCTTAGTCAGTAACACAGATTTTGTATTCACATACATGTATATTGGATAGCCATTTACCCGCTCCAATTTTCCCCGCCCAATTTTTCCCCGCCATAAAAGTTGGATTTGATCCAGTAAACTAGTCCTGGGCAAGACGACAGCAATCGATAATTGGATTGTGCATGTCGAGTGAAATCTGTTTACACAGGGCACCCGTTGTGATACGATTCTAATTGCGAGAAAAAAACAATGCGATGGCGTTCTATAGTGTACATGCGCATTTCATGGCCGCCATGACAGATGACATTTACGCGCGAATTCGTACGTTACGTGTATATACAAATTGACATGTGTACAGTACAGTACGTAAACTGGTACATGTACATTGTACATCGTCAAAACAACACTCGACGCGGCGTATCATCATGCCACAAATTTGCTTAGTTTTGGATTGCAAATGTCGACGGGGAAGGGAGAAAGTAAGTTTCTTCAATTTGCCTGCTATTATTAAGCACCAGGGCAAACAAACGGAGGAATTAAGCCGTGAACGCCGACAAGCCTGGCTGGCGAACATCGGAAGATTCAAGGTATGATTCAAGGTAGGGCCTATGCATCATGGGCCGGCCTAGCTAGATTAATAACGTTGTACACATGTACTTTTGCTCATCAGGCTTCAACTTGTTACTGTTACTAGCATTAATACAATTAAAATGTTGTAATAAAGTTCCTGCATTTTTTGACAAACTTGGAGACTGGAGTTTATGGCCATGCTTGTTCTGTAGCAATTTACTGTAGCCCCCCTAAACAATTTAACAAAAGTAAAAACCAACTTTTTGTTACTCTCCACCAGTTGCAGTAACATGGCATATGATCAGGTTCTTTTGTAATAACAAAGCTATTTTTTAACTAAGCAAAGGCTACAGACTGGTTTCCTAAACTCCATCTTTCCCTTGAATTCTGTCAGTCAGGTAGTGTTAAAAGTAGAGTCAAATCCTGTATGTATGCATTCAAAACTTGTAGTTTATGACCACATTCCAAGATAATGGAAATATGATGCGTGGTGTTTATTTTGCTGGTTCACGGTCTTTCACGAACCAAAAAAGTTAAGAAAAACAAACAAAAACGGGGACTGGTTTTCGGTCAAAAACTTAGTGTGTACTTATACTCAGACTCATTAACGACCAAAGAGACAATTCTTGAGTTTATGGCCACAGCCTGAGATAACGTTTTATTCATCCGGATACCAGATTATGGGCATACCGGTAAATTATTAGTAAAGTTATTTTAATAAAATGGGCAACACCAGGCCCGACCAGAAATGGGGCAACAACAGGCCCCTGGGCAACACCAGGCCCGACCAGTATGGGCAATACCACATGCCCAAAGCTACATGTACATGAGCCAAATTCACTTAAAATGCTGTATAATTCACAGTTTACATGTGGATTAACACACGATAGCTTCCCACCGGTATTACGTTCAGTCGGGAAAACATAGCCTCAGGATACTTTCGAGCGCTATGGCAACCAATTCAATTTGCATAACAAATAGACATAAACCTGAAGTGATTTAAATGCCCCCAAATATGAGAACTTGGATTACTGGCTGTCTGCATCTGCAAAAATTGCCACCCGCGCAGAGTGCGCCCAAGGAGAAAGACAACCAGCAACCCCCACTACCAGGAGAGGCACTCACGAATTTGGAAGAGAGTCTAAGAGGAAATATGGGATGAGATAAACTGTTGAATATTCGAGGTGAAAATACGATTGCCCAACGGCGATAAGTGGACCCCGTCATACCTATACCAAGAAAATTCAGACCAATTAAATTGGGGGTGATGCAAACACAGCGCTCTTGGCAACTTTGCACATTGCGATCTTGCCCATCTATTTATAGTGCGGCGCTTGCGTTCTAATGCTGGCTGAGAATAAGCTCCAAAATAGTAAACTCGGGGAAGAATGTCCGACCATATGATTGTCAAAGTTCGGCACCATTCCAAACAATCGCGAAGCATGACCGCAACCCTTTGACGCAGAGCAAACTCATCCACCTTAACCAGGTCATTAGTACCTAAATGAACAATTAGAAAAACTGGAGGAGGAGAAATTTTACTCAACTCATCCCTGAGGTCATAAAGATCACCTACACCTGCCCCACCTTTACCCTTCCAGTGAATTTGAAATGGGAGGGCAAACCCACACTCAGCACGGCGGATGATTGAGTCACCGACTATCCAAACGGTATCTGAATAAAATTGTTATAAAACTAATCACAAACCAACCTGATCATGGTGTATGAATTTATTTCTTATTTCTATAAGACCAGCTGCGCCGACTAGCAAAGGTCGGAACCCGAAGTATTCGCTATGCTGCAAACCGGTATTGGGCGTATATAGGATAAGAATGCATTAGAACGCCAGCGCCCCATAGTCTGAATGTCAGCATTGGGAACCCCCATATGCGAGGCCGAAGATGCCGCCCCAATGCGAAACGAATGCCCTTTGATATGGGCCCCTTCTAGACCCAAAAACGCAAGAGCCTTCTGTAATACAGCATTGAATTGATGCTGTGTAAGTGGACTCCCATCAAAGTGCCAGAAAAATGGACCTGAAATGCAAGGGCGAAGAGATGAAAAATGTAATAAGGCTGACACGGGGCAAAGGGCATTGTCGCTAGACTGTACTAAGCGAACGCTCTGGGGGAGGCCACGCTGATTATTCTTGGAATTTCGAAAACTAATGACCACAGAAACAGACTTGCTGTCATCATTAGCTTGAGAAAACTGTACATCTTTTGAACCCAAAACAGAGTCACCAAGGCTCTGCCTAGAACAAACTGCAAATTCGCTAACTCGCATAAAACCAAAAAAGGCACTCAGGAACACAGCTTTAAATAAAACTGCCTCGAAATTCGAAGAGCATACCGCAGGTAGAGAACCAAGAATGTGTCGCAACAAAGGCAAGGAAATTGGTAGCCGAGAATCTTTACTCGGGCGAAGCCGGCGCGCACCCTCTAATAATTTGGAAACAACAAAATCTTTGGTAGGGTCCACCCACCCGTATAATTTGTGTACATAACCCACACCTGACACATATGTAGCAATTGTGGAAGGAGATAAGCCCCTTAGTGAAAGCCATGCGACAAATTGGCAAATCTCATCAGCGGACGCCGGTACAAGTACTTGGCTTGACCGAGGCTGCTGCCTAAACTGGCTAAAAGCCCTCCAGCCCGAAGCATAGGTTTTGTGCGAATTAGCCGAAATTGCTGCAGACAATAATCGCTCCACCTCATCATCTACCAAACTAGAGGAAAGGGAGGAAGTGGGGTCATAACCTGGTCCGCATGGGGGGCTGCACGACGAAAACGGTCCATTTGAAAACGGGACAAAGCATCTGCGATGTCATTAAACTTCCCTGGCACATGTACAGCTTTAACTGAAATATTAAAATGTAGGCACTGCAGCACAAAGGGGCGCACTAGTTGCATAATACGTGCACAGTGTGAAGATTTCTTGTTAATGATTTGTACCACTGCCGTGTTATCCGTGTGAAAAATGACCTTGTGGCCAGCTAGCAAGGGCCCCCAGCACAGCAAACTGACATACAGTGGAAACAATTCCAACAAAGCAATGGAGGGGCAGAGGCGCAAGAGCTCAGCCGGCCAACGACCTTGAACCCATTTCCCACGAAAATATGCACCGTAACCAATACTAGCGGCAGCATCTGTAAACAGGGAAAGGCTAGCATTAGATTCCCATTCCGCATCCGGAAAAACGGAAACACCATTGAAATTTGTTAGGAATTCAAGCCAAGTTAGCAAATCCAGCCTAGCCCCTTTAGAGATGCGAACCCTGTGGTATGGCTGAGAGAGACCCGAAGCCAAAGCGATTAAGCGGCGCAAAAAAGCCCGCCCTGGAGGGATGGCCCTGCACAGAAAATTAAGGGACCCAACAAGTGATTGAATGCCCTTCAAGGAAATTTTTCGCTTGCCTAATACCTGCTCAATTAGACGGGAAGTGGTTAGTACTTTCTCTGTTGGGACACAGACTGTTCTATCTACGGTGTTGATGTCTAGACCTAAAAATGTTAACACTTGAGCAGGACCAACAGTTTTTTCCTCTGCCAACGGGACCCCTAATGCAGCACAGATGGACTGAAAACATGTTAATAAGTGCGCACAAGCGGGTGCTGAGGGGGCAACAAACAAAAAATCATCTAGATAATGTGTTACTAATGAGGAACGGGTTACGCGTTTCACCTGATGCTCGATCAAAGAGCTAAATTTCTCAAATAAGGCACAAGAAATGCTACACCCCATTGGTAAACATTTGTCGTAATAAAACATGCCCTGAAAAGTGAAACCTAGCAACTCATAATCATCTGGGGATATAGGAAGTAAGCGAAAAGCTGACTTGATGTCAGCTTTAGCTAACCAAGCGCCCTCTCCTGCACTGATGGCAAGAGCCACCGCTGTGTCAAATGAAGCATAATTTACTGCACAGAGATCCCGGTCAATGAAAGCGTTAATTGAATGGCCCATCAGAAAAGATAAATGGTGAATGAGACGAAATGAATTGGGTTCCCGTTTGGGCACTAAACCAATAGGGGAACACTGCAAATTGGGGAAAGGGCGCTCTGCAAAGGGCCCAGCTATCCTACCCAAAGCTATTTCTGAGGACAATTTGTTGTGGACAACGTTAGGTCGTTCAGCCGCTGAGGCCAAACAAAGGGAGTCCCGAGGTAAACGGGGACCAGCATAACCTACAGTGAACCCCTTCAAAAACCCGTTGAACAATACCTCCGCATCGGCAACTAGAGGATAATCTACCAGGAATTCCCGCAAAACCGACACCTTAATTGGGGTTGGAAGGTCGAAAAGAGTGAGTTTGAGCAGCATTGCTGGATGCTGGCACAGGCTTGGAATTGGTGTCAACTGATGCACGCCTAGCCCCCGCATAGGGCTGGGCTCGAAAAGCCCCCCCGGCAGCTTGGGAGCTGCGAACATGTTGCATACCTAATGAGGTACCTCCACCTCCGGCATTTGGATGCACCCAGCGCGGTTGGCCGACTGCGCGGCAACGAATGGCTCCGTGACCGGCACGCATGCATTTTTGGCAAGTGTGCGCAAATTTGCATTGGGGAAAAGTGCAACCCGCTGAAGAATTGTATGCAAAGCAATGGCCCGGCCTCATTTTGGGCCTATTTGCAGACTGGAAAGTACCGGCCTGGATAGCACCCCTCATCACGAGAGAAGTGACGCTTGCTGCCGCAACTGTGAGCCAAAGCTCGTAATCAATAACCCCCCATGACTGCGCTGGGTGAGCCTCCTGCCTAAGGCGAAATTGCTCGTCATAAGCTTTCCAACCCACGACCTGGATGTTTAGCAAGATAAATCGACATAAAGACATGAAATGCAGATTGCCACATGTCGAATGTGTCAATCTTCTGGCGCTGCGCTCCCGGCTTTTTCAAGACCAAATTTCCCCCTTCGACAGACACAGTAAAATTTTGGCTGCGCTGTTCATTGGATTTTGCAATGACTGCAGTTGCAGCGTCACTGTACAAAACCGAAAAGTCAACAAAAACTCCTTGCCAAATTTTTTCGCGCACCGCTTGGGGAACGTGTAGGCCCAGCGGGGAGGCAACGCTGACCGCAAGGGCCGGGCAGCCTGCCATAGGATCTGGCGAAGCAATAATGTTAGCAGGTGAAATATTACTATTAGTGCTAGAAATGCATTCATGCCCAGCACTAGTCATGACACTGACAGGGGTAGTTGTGGGAACAGAAAAATATGGCCGAACTGGAGGCCTCAACTCACCCCCAGGCACCAGACTGTTAGTGCCAGACATCAAAGAAACAGGATAATTCCCCTGAACCACTGATTGTGGTTGGGTAGACACAGAGGGTACAGAGTCAGAGTTCACTGCAGTAGTGGCAGTATGTCCACCAGTGTTCGATGACGGCACTGCCCAATGACCAGCAGCGGTAGCGGACGACACCCGTGGTTGTGGTTGCATGACCCCCGCTGGAGCCGGGGACAACCCCGCACCGGGAACGCAAGATGTAGAGGGCGGTAGCTGGTGGTAGTGGTACACATCGGGCCCGTACGCGTGTGGTGGCGGCATGAAGACGTCGGACTGCTGACCTGCATGACCTGGCTGACGATAGTTTCCCCCGGAAACCTCCGCTGCAACTCCCGCATGACCCAGCACGGCAGGCCCTGGTGGGACGCCACTAACGGCAGCATAGCTAGCAGTAGGCGCAGTCATCGCAGGCTCGCTGATGTTGCCATAGTTACTGACGTAACCAGTCTGCGCAGACCGAAACGGGGCCATGGGCACTGCGCTGCTCGACGAAAATACCGGCCGGGTTGGGATATACAGCGTTGAGCCGTCTCCAGTGGGCGGAGGCACGGCCAAGCCCACGGCCGGGCTAACTAGTGGAACACCCTCGGCGAGCGGGAAGGACGAGCGAGCTCCACGCCTCGGATACCTGGCCCCGCGACGCGTCGCAGATTCACCGCCGCCGGACGTCTGCCGCCGGGTTCGCTGACTGGTGATACTAGTGGTGCTGGTAGCAGTGCCGTTGCTTCTCACGGCCGAGTCCCTAAAACGGGCCGGTCGCCGACGAGTACGGTGAAGATCACCTCGATTCATTTTTTGGCGTAAAATAACTTGACGAAAGTCGGCAAAATCGAGGCCAAGCAAAGCCACACGTGTCGGCGAAAAAACAGACGGAAACAATGACCGGTGAGAAAGAAAAAAACGGGAAAATTCAAAAGAACAAAATGAAAATTTTGGGATGAACAAAATTGTGTCTGTGCACAAAGGATGGCTGTGACAGAGTGACTGTATTTTTCAGCCAGCCGAACGCCTAGAGACGCGACGCGCGCCCGGAGAATCTCATTGGTTAAAAGTTTAACCAGCTCAATTAGCATATCAGTGACCTTTCACATTTTGCATAATTATCCCTTATAAGGCAACTACCTTACCGGGCCTGTAATCATTTACGCCCACAACACCAGACGGACAAAAGTTTGATGACCGGGAGATTTTGGTCTTATTGACAAACTGTTTGCAAGATTGATTTATACTGACGGCCTGGTGGCTACATGTCGGGATAAAGGGCTGTCGCTGAGTATAAGGCCTTTTACCCTGCAAGGGTAAAAGGAAATAATTTATAGTGCATTATCATTGTGATAAATATGTACACATGGTTTACACTTTTCAATCTAGTGATCAATGGTGAAATTTTAATCATGATTAATAGTCAACGCAAGTTGTAGTCTTAAATTAACCCTAAACACCTCGAGTCCATCAAAATCCATTTCCTGTTTTGGAGGATTTTATCGGATTCAGGATACCTCCATATTGAACAAACTGGAGGAGTGTGATGGATTGAGGATTTTAAGCCTAGCGATACTGCAGGAGTTTGATGGATTCAGGATTCAGAAATTTAGGTGATGGACTGTGATGGACTCTATGGAGAAACACACTGCAATTTTGTGTATGCCACCATGGTATCCTGAATCCGCCAGAGTCCATCAACTTTTGCTGGTGGATTATTGATGGACTCAGGATATCTACAGTATGCATACTGGTGGAGTCTGATGGACTCAGGACACCAGCAGTTTTTGCAAACCAAACTTGGTGGATTGTAGCGGATTCAGGATACTTTCCAAACCATGAAAAAAAACAAATTTTTAATCACTGGCATAAAATGAACAGTGCTGTATTTTATTTTGCAACTCCCTTTTAAAGGAGGATTTTTCAGAGTATCAACTCAACACCCCAGGACAGATTTTTGTCTGCAGCCGCCATTTTCAATCCGGCAAGCCCTCTGCCCTCTTCGATCATTTGAGCCCCGATTGGGTACCGACGGTTCAGCTCGGACATGACAAGAAAACAGCTAAGAAGGTAGGCACGTTTCTTCCTCTCCCCTTTTAGGATAGTTGTAGCTTCTTATTGGTCTCAAAATTGTATTTTGTCAAGGCTTAACATTAGCCCTAAACCCTTGGGTATCTTTACTAACAAGTATTCTGAATCTGCCACAATTCACAATTTTTTAAGGTAAAGCTCATGTATGTAAAGCTCTGTAAATAAGGTTTCCCTGGAAAAGCTACATGTAACTTAAAACAAAAATCATAATTTAATCAGCCCCCATCAGTTGTACAAGTTCATGTACTCCTCAACAGCACTCCTTAAAAAAGCCTCACCCCCCTATATTCTACTTAATAACCAAAGCACGCTGTTTATTTTCACTCGCTTCCTTTTGTTTACAGCGATCTGCAACCCAGAGACCACAATCCACTAAAAGAAAATGTGTGGACCACACATATTCAGCAACTAATGCCATGGAAAGCACAGAACCGACGGGACCACAACCTCCTCCGCTTGTATCTACATGCACCAAAGCAAGTCAAGGTATGTACAAATTTAAGTGATTTTGAAGACAAAAACTGGGGCGCAGAATCCACCTGGGACACTTTACTTCTTAATTTGCGATAGCCAGCTGTCATTGGTTTGTTTAAACCTGTTGCCAACTCGAGCTGGCTCAAAAATTGAATCAACATGAACTTGTAATTTAATTTTAATTTCAGGCACTGCTACAAGATACCAACGTGCGAGGGCTCGTTCAGTAAAACAAAAGGTTCAGATTCAACAAGAAGAACAAAAGGCAGAGAGAGAGAGGCTTTGCTGCCTACACCCATCTTTGGATGTAAACGACAACACAAAATCTACCCAGACTGACCTATCTGGCTGTGACATCATGGGTATGGAAACTGAAATCCTTGAATTGAAGGAACATATTGACAAATTAAACAAAAAGATATTAGACACAGAATTTCATGAAAAATCATTTGAGGGAAATGATGAAAAAACTAAATTCTACACAGGTCAATTTTTCTTTGTTAATCAACCTTTTTGGTCTTGTTAAGGCATATATTCATACTCACGGAAACTGTAAACTTTCTCAGTTTCAAATGTTGGTCCTCACACTCGTCAAGCTTAGGTTGAATATTCCGTTTAAAGATCTTGCTTACAGATTTTCCTTGTCTGCTTCTCGTTGTTCTGTTGTTTTTGACACTGTTATTGATGCATTGTATAATAGAACTTCCTTTCTTGTTAAATGGCCAACACGTCCACAATTAAGAAAAACAATGCCTCTAAGTTTCAGAAGAAATTTTTGGAAAAAAGTGACAGTCATAATTGACTGTTTTAAAGTGTTTGTTGACAGGCCAGGCAATTTATTAGCTAGATCATTGACGTGGTCACACTACAAGCATCACAATACTATCAAATTTCTTATAGGTATTGCTCCACAGGGTGTTGTAATTTTCTTATCAAATGCATTGGGTGGTCGAACTTCTGATATTCATTTGACTGAAAACTGTGGTTTGTTTAACCACCTTTTGCCAGGTGATTTTATTTTAGCTGATCGTGGCTTTGATATGTCTAAATCTTTCCAAGCTATACATACTCATATTGTTGTACCAGCTTTCATGAAAAAAATAAACCAGTCGAGTCCAGTTGATGTTGAAATGACGAGAAAGGTAGCAAATGTGAGAATACATGTAGAAAGAGTTATAGGTACAGTGAGACAGAAATACCAAATACTTAGAGGGCCTGTTCCATTATCTCTACTGGAGAAAAAAGGCAGTGATCTCCTTTCACCCATAGACAAAATTGCCAAGACATGCTGTAGCTTGACTAACCTATGCGACCCTGTCGTCACAGAATAGAGTAGAAGTAATTTTCACAAGTCTGTACGCATGCACCATTAATAACTACAAGTACCAATTCAAAACTGTTTGTATTAGTTGTATTGTGTATAATTATTGATTGGTGGATCAAAAAACTGTGGAAGCAAATTCTAATATATAGTATGTTTCTTATTTTAATCCATATGAATACGTTTATATTATTTGTTTTACAATAATATGACATTTATTAAATATACAAATGTACATTAATATTTGCAGCATAACAAATATTCAGATTGACTTGACTGCGTCATGAGGGAGTAAATGTGCAGTTGGGAGGTATTAAACATTGTTTAATAATGGTAGGAGTCCGGATACTTATAAATACCCAAGTCGAAGGGGAGGGTAATAATCAACATCCAGATTCTAACCAGTCTTAAACATAGTGTTTTATATCTCCCAACCACACATTTATTACTATTCATAAATACCTTTGCAGTAAAATATAACTTTTCAGTCCCAAATTTAAATTTTAACAATTTCACTTCATTTTTAAAACGCCCTTCTAGCTTTGTAAATGTAATGTCCAGCTCGCAAGTAAGACGTTAACAACTTCGCTCGTGCCCACCACTGATGCGCTTTGATTGAATAGGAATGTGAACTGGAGGTCACCATTTTCAGCGGCTGTGTTCCCTTTACATAAATCTGTGTTGCTGCATCACCGTTTCCCAGCACCCATTGTGGGCACGAGCAAAGTAAACAAATCTTTTTATTGGCTTGTGCGTAAGTTGTTAATTTAGGACCACCAAATGAAATTTGGCACACAGTCATGAAAAAGATATTTGGCGATAGGATATAGGGCCATTGCATATTTGTACCATGCATAAGCAAAAATGTGGCCCCTGTACACAACATTTAAATGTTGGATATTTCTAAAAGTAGGTATAATTTATATATATTTTACAATACAATAAATTATGACATCGGATAAAAATGTGCCTGGGTTTTGATTGCAGTAAATAAAACATTCATAATGATTGTGAGTATTTCTATTAGTCATGTCACCTCAAATAATTGTTGGTTTGCAGAATTTGAACAAACAAATCTTTAAAGGGGAACTCAAAGGTTTTTTTTTTCTTCGTTTGTTTTTGTGGCAGAGTATAGATTAAATAATAACATAAACATTGGGTAAATTAAGTAAAAAATACGTTTTTTAGAGGCATTTTTTTTCTGTGCCTGCACAGCCAGAAATCTAAAAAGCGCGAGGTCAAATCTCCGTCTGTATGTAAACATATGACGTCATTCTTGGAGACGGTGGCACTGCATACATATGTATGCAGTGCCACCGTCTCCCAGAATGACGTCATATTTTTACATACAGACTTTTCAGATTTCTGGCTGTGCAGGCGCAGGAATAAATGCCTCTAAAAACGTATTTCTTACCGAACTTATTTAATCTATACTCTGCCACAAAAACACAAAAAATCGAAAACACATTATTTTTTTTAGTTCTCTTTAAACAGGGCTCTGGGCAGAAAGTACATTACGTTCCTTGGACAACAGGATTTTTCATTTATTCCTCCGGATGTACTGACCTAGTCCAATATGCACCAATCAGCTCGGGTAGCAAAATCTTAGTGAAAAAAGATGTGGCCTTCACCACCACATCATTCCAAAATGCTTCATCTGGATAAATCCGTTCAATATGAAGATCTTTGTTGGTCCACACAATAAAATCACAGTACTTCGCTTCTGTCAGGAAAATTTGACCTTGGATTTGACAGAAGTATGGGTGATGTTTGTCAATGTGAAGGTCACCAGATTCATCCTGCTGAAGGCACTTTACAGCCACACTCGATATTGCATTGTCTCTACAAGTATAAGGACATTTTATTTCACAAACCCCAATACCACAACACTCGCACTCCACGATACCATCTGGAGTTGCTCCTAAGTGTGGAAAGTCTGGATGGATAAATAATCCACAGTCTGAAACATTAACATTTATGTGTTCTTTCTTGAGATGCTCCTTGTACATGTTGCCAGCATCCTTTTCCTTGTTCTGCCCCCAGTCTGTTGCAGATGATGAAAATCTCAAGGTGTGTGGATAACAGATTCGTTTGATAATACTCTTTACTAGGTTTGTCTACAGATGTATGTGTTGCTGCATGCATGTTGCTGGCAGTGACTCTTCCAGCTCGGTATGTATTCCACAGTTTACATTTATGCTGTTCACACGTGCTACTTTGAAGGTTTTCAGCCTGGCCTGGTGTTACCTTTAATGTTGTCATGATTTCCACTGCCTCATCCTGGAGACTAACAAGGCTAGCTTGCAACTTGTCTTTCTGCCTGAGTTCCAGCAGATTTTGAGGGTATGAATCAGTTTTTGGGATGTAATCATCTGCAAACTCATCCTTAAGACTCAGGATAGCTGGTTTGCATTTGGTCATTGATGTCCGATTGCAAGCAGCAATACTTCTGAAGAACTGTGACTGTTCTTCTTCTGTAGACTGTTTTACTTTTTTTCTGGGTGTTGCACATCTCTCTTTTACATTCAACTGTAAATGCCTTGATTTTGGATTACTAAAGTCGATATCCTTGACCATTTTAAAATCAAGTTTATCAAGCTGTTTTGGAATAATCCACTTGCACAGCCTCGCTGTGCAACACTCCTGGGTTTTGGCATTAGTATTGTAGTGCACAGTTTCATCAATGTAAAAGAGAAGAGCAGCAATGTGACTACATACTTCTCCTAGGCCCGCTTTGCATGTGCAGTGTCCATAAATCACAATTCCATCTGGTGCTGTACACACCCAAGTGTTGCAAGGGGTCTTCGATGGCTGATGTGAATGACGAACTTTGCCTGTGACAACCATTTTACTGTCACCACACTTCTTTGTTCTAACACTGGTTACCCACCCACTGTAAACAAACTGATTCGCATATGTTCCTTTGTACGCTTTCATTTGCTGGTGGGTGTAAACACTGTGAGTTTCTACCAGATAGAAAATGATGTCCCTGTACGATACTTAAGGCAGATCCCTCGGATTCGTACTATAGCCACTTGTCTGGGAGCCTCGGTTGGCATATATGAAGGGATCCTCTCCGATGTCGTTTATCTTTTGAATGTAGCGTCCATAAGCAAGGACTGTTACGTGGTTCTATTTATGATTGAGGCTTGGAAAGACGACACTTATTCAGACAGTATTCTGACTAACAACTGTGTATTCTGAACTCCTGCAACTTCATGTCTGGTTAACATAGCCACACATTATAGAGGGCGCTATACAATTTAAGTGGTGTTTCAGAGTGAACTCTTATATCCCAGACATCTCCCTTCTTTTTTTTTTTCTTTTTTATCATAATAAACTTCTTGTAAATGTTTCTCATGGTTTTTTAAGGAAACTTGGCTGTACAACTTTTAAAAGTTGCATAAACTTGCATAAACTGTTAACTTGAAAGTTAAAGAATCGTATTTTTTTTTTTTTTTAGAACTTTAAACTTTAAACTTGATAATTAAACATGTAAATCTGTTTAACTGACTTGGCAAGTGTTCTCCGTGTTTGCTTTTTATGTGGAATTTTGCATGACAGCTTTAGAGTCCATTGTCATGTTTCAAACTACAAAATTTTTGTATCGAGATGGTGGTTTGATGTTTGATCGTGTGCGTGTGGACTTTAAGGAAATCTGGTCATTGTTCGGTTGACTTTCGGTTGGGTGTAGAGGATCCTTGGTCGGTTCCACTGGCTTGGCTGCTTCAGGTAGGATTTCTGTTTGAGCTGGTGGTGTGTTTGAAGTAGAAACTGGGATCGTGGATGGTTGGCTGTTCTCTGGCTGCTGTGTTGATGTACGCAAGTGCTTTCGGTTACGTCTCAGCACTTGTCCACTGTCCAGTTCGATGAGATATGAACGGGAACCGTCACTGTCAACACACTTGCCGGTTTTCCATGATGAGGTTTTGCTGGTTGGCTGTAGTCTGATTGGTTGTCCAATTTGCAGCTCCGGTAGTGACTTTGCTGACTTGTCATATTGGCGTTTGGCCTTCTGCTTTCGAAGTTGGATGTTGTCTGGCACGCCTCCAATGACATTAGGTTGAAGAAAGACTTCAGGGGTTGGCAACAGCGTTCTCGTTCGTTTAGACATCAGTTTCTGCGCTGGACTACTGCCACTTGCATCAGGTGTGTTACGCCAATCTAGAATCGCGAGATGAAGATCCTCCTTTGCTTTGGTTACCTTCTTGATTATGTTCTTAGCTATCTCTACTGCTGATTCTGCTTTGCTGTTGCTCTGGCTGTGGTATGGAGAGGAAGTGACATGCTCAAACTCCCATTCTCTGCTGAATTCCTCATAGTCCACAGCTATGAACTGAGGACCGTTGTCGGTGATTACCTTGCTGGGTATGCCATATCGTGAGAAGTGTGTCTTCGTGCACTCAACTATGGTTTCAGATCTGGTGTCATCGACCTTGTCTAGTTCCCAGAAGTCGCTGTAGTGGTCTACGGTGATAAGATAGTCAGCACGTCTGTAGTGAAAGAGATCTTGACTGACTATGCTCCAAGCCCGGTTGGGTATTTCGTAAGACATCATCGGCTCTTTTTGCTGTTTGGTCAGGAACTCATTGCAGGACTGACACTGGCTAACCCTGTCCTTGATTTGGCTTGTCATCCCTGGCCAGTACAGTACTTCTCTGGCTCTTCGTAGGCAAGCCTCTACTCCAAGGTGACTTGAATGGATTCTGGCAAGCATCATGTTGTGCATCGACTTGGGTATGATGACTCTCATGCCTTTGTAGAGTGTGCCATCTTGAACAGTGATTTCATCTCGGAAACCGAAGTATTCGCGGATGCATATTTGTACTTCGTTTCTCTGCTCTGGCCATCCTTCAAGGACCACGTTCTTCAAGACTTGTAGAACTGGATCAGCTTGTGTGGCCTTCTTGATCTGCATCTGCGTGCTATCCTTCATGCAAAGATAGCTGGACTGATTGATGATTTCAATCTCTGACATGAGTCGCTCTTCCTGCCTCAGCTGGAACATCTGGTACTCGGACAAGTGACTCTTGTCGGTGGTCTTCAGGGAAGCTCTGCTCAGCATGTCGGCTATGTACATCTGGCTTCCCGGTAGGTACTGTACTCTCAGATTGTACTTCTGTAACCTCGGAAGCATGCGCTGTAGCCTCTTAGGTGCTTTGTGTATTGGCTTCGTGAATATCGGCACCAATGGCTTGTGATCCGTGTTCACGGTGATCATCTCTCTGCCATGCAGATACTGATCATATCTCTCGCACGAGAAGACTATGGCTAGGCACTCTTTCTCTATTTGTGCGTAGTTCTGCTCTGCAGAAGTAAGAGACCGGGATGCGAATACGACTGGTTGCCCATTCTGAAGGAGAGTCGTTCCCAGCCCTTTCTCGGATGCGTCACACTGAATTGTGACTTCTTCCTTCAAGTCGTAGTATCGGAGAACTGGAGCACTGGTGATCATGTCCTTTATCTGCTGAAAGGACTCTTCTTGTTGTGTCTGCCATGTAAAGACTGCGGTTTGCTCTGTCAGCTTTCGGAGTGGCTCACTCACCTCTGCAAGCCTTGGCAAGTATCGCGATAGGTAGTTGACACATCCCAGCAGTCGCTGGACTGCTTTCTTTGAGTCTGGCCGCTGCATGTTTTGCATTGCCTCTACCTTCCTTGGATCTGGACGAATTCCATCGGCAGTCAATATTTGGCCCATGTACGTCGCCTCACTCAGTCGCAGTCTGAGCTTTTTCCTGTTGATTTTCAGGTTTGCCTCTCGTGCTCGCTGAAGTAGTGCTCTCAAGCTCCTGTCATGTTCCGCTACATCCCTGCCGTACACCAGGATATCATCTGCGATGACTGCTGTACCGGGTAGTCCCTGTATTATCTCGATCTGTCGTCGCTGGTATTCTTCAGGAGCTGAAGCTATCCCAAACGGCATTCTGAGATAGCGGTATCTGCCGAATGGGGTCCAGAAGGTTGTCAAGAAGGAGCTCTCTTCATCAAGTTTCACTTGATGAAATCCTTCCTTCGCATCGAGGACTGAGAAGACCTTGGCATTGGATAGAGAGGGTAACATCTCTTCAAGTGTTGGCATCTGGTATTTGGGCCGATTGATGGCTTTGTTTAGTTCTCGTGGATCTAAACAAATTCGCATCTTGCCTGGTTTATCGACAACAACCAGGCTGCTGATCCATGCTGTAGGCTTTATTACCTTCGATATGATGCCTCGCGCCTCTAGGTCGCATATCTTGTCGTGTAGTTTGTCTTTCATGGCAACAGGAACACGTACGACGTGGTGCGTTCTGGACTGGTCTCATGTCAGGATCAATGTCAATGTGGTATTCGCCAGCTAGGCAACCTAGCCCTTCGAATACATCGCTGAACTCTGACAGAATGTTGCTCTCTGTCATAGGTGCTGCGTCGTGATGTTGCATGCTGTTGACTGCGTTGTCAACATGTACGCTGATGAGGCCCATCTTTGTACATGTCCGTCGTGACAGGAGGGGAGGCTGACTGGAATCAACTATTTTGAAGTTAAGATTCCACTGCACGCCTTTGTAGTGACATCTCAGATCACATTCTCCCTTGACGTTGATGATACTGTCATTGTACAGTTTCAACCTCGCTGTTGATTTTCTTATGCGGGGTTTCCCTGTCTGCATGATTGCACACAGGTTGTCGAATGACATCACGTTGCATGTCGCTCCGGTGTCGATCTGGCACTGGACGTTGATCTCACCTGGGTCTGTGTTGAATGTCAGCGGAACAGTAAGCGCTCTGCTACCACTGTTGACAGCCCCAAGCAGTTGCACACCAAAAACAGATTCATCAGTATCGCTGTCCGACGATACCTCTTGCATCGTGTGCAGGCTCTTTTGCTTGTCTCTCCATCTGCACACTGTCTGGAAGTGGTTCATTTTCCCGCACTTCGCGCATTTTTTTCCATAAGCAGGGCACTTCTTTTTGTCCCACTCATGTGAAGATCCACAGTATTTGCACGATTTCAGTTTCTGAGTCTTTTTTGGATCTCTGGGCTTCGCTCTGTTGCTGCTTGGGGGTTTTCTGCTCTCTCGTTTCCTCACAGAATGTACAGTTTCTGTCTGTGGCACATCTATCTTTTTGAGCTGTTCCTGTGTCAGCTCACTGATTCGGAGAGACTCTATTGCTTGCTTCAGATCACATTCTTTCTGCCTGAAGAGACGTGCTCGTGCTGCTTTGTCTCTAGTTCCAAGAACCAATCTGCAGAGTTGTAACCAAGTCATTTTTTCTCAAGTCAAGTCAAGTCACAAGTCAAATTTTCTCAAGTCAAGTCAAGTCTCGAGTCAAATTTGCTCAAGTCAAGTCAAGTCACAAGTCAAATTTTCCCAAGTCAAGTCAAGTCACAAGTCACTTTTTGTCAAGTCAAGTCACAAGTCACAAGTCATTTATAGTCGCGAATGAAAGTCAACTTTCAAGAAATATTTTGACAAACTTGAAGTACATATCCACAATCTGTTAACAGCCAAGTGATATTCAATTAATCAATCAAAGCTCAGTCACTTTGTTGTTTTATTCATCCTGGAAAGACACATCTTATGGATTAAACCAAAACGACATAAGCTAAAAAGGATATTCTCACTCAAAAAAGTACTGAGGGATTAATCATTAAACTTTAATGTGAGCAACAGCACTGTTTGTGTACCTAGTAATTTGATACAACTTCTATATAGTGAGGTTACTGGTTAGCTTGACAAACTGTGCAAACCTTTGTGTCACATGTTCTGCACACAGCACTTCTCTTTTTTAGCGAACTTTCGTAACTTTTAAATCCGAAAGTCACTACTTTTGGTGTCCAACACGACATGATTGATCAGGCCTACCGTACATAGCAACAAGCTTGTGTGTACTCGTACACGGCCGGGTGTATGTACGCATGCTATGCGCATGCGCACTCAAAGCATGCGCGCTGAGATAAACAACTTACCAAATGCATGTGTATCGGTGATATAAGGAGAATTTGAACATTACGCACGTGAAATGTTTTAAAATTTTCTTTTTAGGGGGTAAACCATTTAAAAAGTACATGTACCCTATAATGTTTACACTAATAAATCAATACAGTTTGAGTCAAAATAGTTATTCGGTTTCGTTTACGGTAAATTTGCGATAATTTGCTCAACACTTTTCAAATTCTTAAAACAATTAACAATGTCACTATAACCTCGTTTCCAGCTGTCTGTTAAATTGTGTTGAATGGTTAATGCACAGCTTTTAACAGTAAAAGCTCACACAGCTTCCACTACGACGGATTGGAAGACTAGACATGTAGGCCGTAGGCGATGTAGCCCACACTTTGACTTTGCAATGTAATATTGCATGTGCGTAGCTAGCCGTACACACAGTACATATAGTACAGATTCGCGACGCGGCAAAAACATTTTTGCCGTCACAAAAATACATCGGCTGCCGTGGCCGGATTGAACACAAATTTGTTTAAATAACATACAAATAGTAAATACATGATGACTTGCAATGTCGTCAAGTCAAATTTACTCAAGTCAAGTCAAGTCACAAGTCATTTTTCGTCAAGTCAAGTCAAGTCACAAGTCATTTTTCTCCAAGTCAAGTCAAGTCGCAAGTCACAAAAATTGGCGACTCGAGTCGGACTCGAGTCCAAGTCACCGACTCGAGTCAACAACACTGCCAATCTGTCTCGGATCATCTCTGTTTCTAGCTGAGTGAATCTGCATTTCTCAGCCAACTGTCTCAGGCGAATGACATACTGGTCTACAGTTTCATTTGGCTGTTGATCTGCAGTATGAAACAGGTATCTCTCATACAGTACATTCCTTGAAGGTGCAAAATGTTCCTGTAGCTTGTCGAGAATGGTTTTATGACTTTTCATTTCGTCATCTGTGAGCTGAAGTTGCTTTAATATGTTCTTGCAATCTTTTCCCATCACACTTTTCAGAGTAGCCACTTGGATAGACTCATCCTTTTTATCAAGTTCTACTGCTTTGCGATAGTCCTCGAAACTCTCTCTGAAGAAGGTCCAACTATTTGCAAGATCACCCCCTTTACAGTTCATGGCCTCTGGCGGTGGATTTTGGTAGGCCGCCATCATGTAAACACAGTCGTGTGTCGCATTCACTGTTAGTCAGGGAATATTATCAAATATCTGGAAATTCTGGGAATAAATTCCTTACCAAAACATTTCTTCACCAATGTGTTTGTAAAGGTGTCGACTAACACCTTTCAAAAACTTTAAACCCAACTCCTCTAGGGCAACCCGTGACAGCTGCTGAAAGTAGAAGTACCCAGGCCCTTATCCGAGACACCCCCCAAAACCCCCCAAAAAAAAAAAAAAAAAAAAAAAAAAAAAAAAAAAAAACCGGTAAAGTAGCTGGTGAGGGGTCAAACTAGGGGTTTTTCATGATTTTGAATCGTTTGCAAGCATTTGTTTTGGACAAAAACCACTACTTAGGTCATAGGTCAAAGCTGATTGTACACAGCGCCCGCAATGCTTGACATTTTGCCAGTCTCGCACAGCAAATGAAACGTTATACGTCGCGCGGTATAGAAGCCCAAGTGGTAACGCACCGTAGAATTACACAAAGAAATGTCGCAGTAAGTTCAATGAGAACACGGCATTAGTCTAGCAATGTTTTAACCCTAGGGAAGTACAGTCTAGCAGTATGGACGTAGACGTTATTCCTGCACCTCCGCTCAATTGTTTCATCTGTGAAGGAGCGGAGACGCCGGCTCAGAAGCTCGCACAGGCAACTCCTAATGGCTACCCTACTCTTTTGGCGTATGCAGAAATGGTTGAAAATACTACAATTTTGAAGCGCATGAAGGAGGCATGGGATGTCGGAAGAATGAGATACCACTCAGAGTGTAAACTTGATTTGTACAACAAGTCTGTCAAGGTCACCACGAAGTCAACTCGTAAGTGTGGCCTGTTTTACTAGGCAGGGAATAATGAACATTTTCTTTTATACTGGTAATATTTTATGTGAATAAACTTCTGAAATAATTCACATTTTTGTTATTGCAGGTGCAGCACAGGCGGAGAAAAATTCGGCACAGACAAAGAGACGACGCATTTGTTCTGGGTTCAGTGCATCTACTGCATGTAGTAGTAGTAGTTCACGTTCTGTTCAGCTTCTGTACAAAGATGTATGCATTCTTTGCAACCAGCCCGCTCATCTCTTCCCAAATCATCCAGGTTGTATTGAAGGGTGTAACAATCTTATGCAGAGCAATGACATTGTATGTGATTGGTATGATTGGTAGTGATGTGATGGATAAAGGTACATGTATGTAATGAGTACCGGTAGGATAGTGATGGGCAGTGACAAATCAATACAGTTATTATTATAAGTATTCACATTTTGCATTTGATGGCATCTTATGAACTGGTATTGTGCACCTCTTCACTCCATTACAGAGACTGCTAGAAAAAAATACAGAGTTCCTGACAATTTGACTGCGGACGGACTGAAGACAAGCTTGCTGAAGACAGCACAGGGTCGCACAGACGATTGGGGCACTGAAGTCATTGGCCGCCTGGAAGGGATCAATGACTTCGTAGCAGAGGAAACCCTGTATCATTTGCGCTGCAAAGTTCTTTTCGAGACGGGTGGTCACTACTCAGAGACTAAAGATGTAAGTGATCTAAAGGTATGATTCTGACTCAGTGAGAGAAATTCATATTCAATCTTTCAAAGTTAAGGCATAATATAAACCTCTGAGACATGTACTTGAAAGTTAATAGTTAAAACAATCTTTTACTCTCAGCTAGGAAGAAAGGCAGACGAGGAGCGAGCGGCTTTATTCTATGAGCTCTGCGAATGGTTAGACTCAGAACTCGAGCACGGTGTGATGACACTTGACCAAGTCCACGGAAACTGCAGCAGTTTGATCAGTCACCAGATCAAAGCCTTGCATATTCGAAGAAGTGGCTAAAGAAGAAGCTTCAAGAGAAATACCATGACACACTTTATTTCACGTCACAGGAGAGGAGAGCAGATGTGCTCTGTTTCAGAGATAGGACCAGCAACATTCTGCGAGAGCACCATGCTAATGTTCAGTTTGGAGATGAGAAAACTCAGATCATAAAGACGGCACTAAAGTTCATTTGCAACGACATCGCCACTATTAATTTAGATCCAAAGTCATTCCCAACTGCACACAGTATGACCAATATTACCAGTCAGCTGGCACTTGTTCCAGAAAGCCTTCAGATGTTCTTGAGACAGATAGTAAAGACAGACGAAAGAGTAGCCATTTGGGGGCAGAACTTCATAAAGGCATATCGGCCTCGGTCAGGGGTATTGCCATACCAGATGGGGCTTGCCATACAACTGGATCACAGATTTGGGTCAAAGTGGATGCTCAACAAGTTACACCGGTTGGGGTACACTGAGTCTTACGCAGAGACACAAAATTACAAATACTGCTTTCTCAATGACAGAAATGGAGTTGGCATCTCTGAGGATTCTGGCGCTCTTGTTACCATTATTGAAGAAACTGATGATGATCAGATAGATGATGAGGTACAGGTTGACGTCGAGCTTGATGATCTATCAGCTGCTGCAACAGCCGGTGACAGTGAAATACTGAGTGACATTCAGGTGGTCTCAATGGAGGTTGGGGATACAAGCTCAAAATGTGCAGTCACTCAGTTTGTTGGAGACAATATAGATTTGAACATTGTTTCTATTTATGGGAACACTCCCTTTCATTCAATGGGTGTGATTAAAGTCACCTCTCCGGCGCCACCTTCAACAGATGATTGGACGACACCAGCTGTCAACAGGGTGAAGTTGAAGGCACTCGACAAGGCTAAAATCCTGAAGGCAGCTGAAGTAAAGATTCTTCCATTCACAAACAGGAAACATACAGGGATAAACACTATCACGTTTCTTCCTATCGCTGAGCTCTCCTCCTCTGTGACACAACACCAGCCTCTCCTCTCTCCAGGAGACACACTCTGGGCAGCAGGGTGGGTGATCAAAGCCCAAGATCACAAATTTCAGCATTCCAACTGGAATGGCTGGATGAAGAGAATTCATGCAGATAATTCCAAGCAGAGCACGCCGGTAGACTTCCTCCCGGTTATTGAAGGTGACCCTAACGACCACAGGACCATCTTCACCACTCTCAAAGAGTGTATGAGGCTCTCCGGGGACAAAGTTGCCATAGTGACCTTTGATCTCCCCATCTGGCTCAAGGCTGTGGATATCATAAAACAGGCGAATCTACCCATCATTCCAAGGTGAGGGCACTGTGTTTGCAGGGGGGTTCATATTTAGGTAAGGTTAGGTTGAAAAGCTGCATTAGTTTTAGTGTAGTCGACTGTTAGTTTTAAAGGTATTTTGGTATTGAGTACTTTTGGTATTAATAATTTTAAACCCACTCCTATGTGGGCATAAAATGCAGCATTACTGAACTGAGAATTAGTCATCACTGATGTTTTTGAAGGTCTAAATATTTAATAAATACTGGAAATGTAACATTTTGGGTCGTTTGTATCTTCTATCTCTTTAGGTTGGGTGGGTTTCACCTGCTAAAGTCCTACCTCGGGTCCTTGGGTAATATTATGGATGATTCTGGACTCCTAGAGTTGATCCAGCTCATCTATCCAGGGAGTACCACGGCCGACCACATACTGAATGGAGTGTGTTTTGACAAGGCGATCCGCGCTCACCTCCTGATAGATGCAGCCATCTGTCAGTACGTCATGAAAGACACCTTCACTGAGGAAGAGCTTGGTGAAATGAGGACCTTCATGGAGAAGGTAGCTAATGAGAAGATGGGAGCTAGAGACACAGCGCCGGTAGTTGAAGTGTTTGAACAGAGGTTTGAAGAAACATTCAAAAGACTCGCCGATGGAGGAAGAACGCCTGCACTCTGGGTGCAGTACCACTACATGGTCGATGTCATCGAGATCTTCATCAAATCTGAACGACTTGCAGACCACGACGGGCACCTGTTCTGCATTGTTACCAGGATGCTGGACACATTTGCAGCTGCGGGACATCATCAATATGCCAAAGGTGCACGGCTGTATTGTCAGCTGATGAAGAAATTGGAAACCTCGCCTGGATACCAGGAGACCTTCGAAAGTTTCAAAGCCCACGGGAACCACGTTGTCCGTTACTCTTGCCATGATTGGTCCGGCACCTGGTGTGACATCTGTATCGAGCAGAGACTGATGAAGGCGGCCAAGTCGGAAGGTGGGCTGAGCAGAGGGAGGATGAGGAATAGTGATTCCGGCCACAAATCCTGGGTGCAAACCCTCAGCCACTTCTCTGATGTCAACCAGCGCATGGAGGAATTGGTGTCAAGAAACATGGTCCACTCCACAAAGACCTTGCCCAAACACGAATGAAGCGAGACGCTGAAGCAATTGGACTTGCCCTCAATTGGTTTGAGGAGAACAACCCATTCGACCATGATCGAGACAAGCAGTTGCTTGTGTCCTTCTCAACATGATTCAGGAGCATTGCAGATGACGCAGTCAATGCTGAGAGAGCGGCTGAAGTAGGAAGGGAGATGCAGATAAAGCTGGATGGACAGTCAGTTACATCGACCATGGAGGTAAAGTTCAAGGTAAAGGCCCTGTCATCGCTCAGAAAGATTCCCCAGGTCAATGAGCAGAAGATTCAACTCAACTCACTCAAGTTGTTTAACCGACTGATAATTTTTGCCCAACGGGATATGACAGTCGAAACAAGCTTAGAGTATGAGCTGACTCCCTTACCCTTGTCCTTGTTCGGCAACAAAGATCAGAAAATGAACAAGGCAAACAAGGCAGGCTTTTCCAAGACTAGCCTGAAGGAGTTGACCAATTTGCAAGACCGCACTGACCAAGCCTGCTCCAGTCTGGTGGTTGATGGCGGATGGCTTCTGTACATGGTGAAGTGGGAACAAGGTCAGACTTGGCAGGAAATTGCTGACAGTTACCTGAGCTACGTGCAGTGTCTTGGCAGTCGCTCTCAGAAGATTACTGTCGTCTTTGATGGCTATAGCAGATCGCCAAAAGATCACGACCACATTCGACGTACCAAGAACTCCTGCTGTGATCTACAGATTAGACCGGATACGATACATTTGACACCAAAGGCAAAGTTCATGGATAATACTCATAACAAGAGTGAGCTCATCAATCTCCTCTCTTCAGCCTTACGGAAACGTCAGATCACCGTGGAGCAGTGTGACAATGATGCTGACACTTCGATTGTAAAAGCGGCATTAGCTGCAGCTACAGATGACTCTGTTGAGGTCAGTAAAGTTTTGTGTAGGTATTTAAAAAGGAAGAGTATTATTGGTAAATAACTTGGCGATTGTTAAGTTCACCGTTTTTGTACTGGTCAAGACGCTTTGCTCATGTTGTTTTATTTTCAGGTGCGGGCGGAAGACGCAGACGTGTTGATAATGCTAGTGCACCATAGTTCAAGCACCAACCATCCACTCTTCTTCACCACGTCGAAGGGTTCTTACGATGTCCAGAGGATCCGAGATACCCTCTCTGAAAAACAGAGGCGCTACCTGCTCTTTTGTCACGCGTTCACCGGTTGTGATACTGTTTCTGCAATCTGGGGCCACGGGAAAACTACTCTATTCGACAGGTTTTGTACAGGGAACATTGATAAACACATGGACATCTTTCTTGACGTATGGGCTACCAAGGACACAGTGATCAGGGCTGGTATTGCAATTTTCCAGTACATTTACCACGCACCAGGTACTGCTCTGGGTACAATTCGATACATCATGTTCTCGCGGAAGGCGGCGGCCGGGCTGATCAAACCAGAGACTCTACCTCCAACAGATGGTGCAGCTACACAACATTCTCTCCGTGCCTATATTCAAACCCGGGACTGGATGCTGCTGCAGAGCATGTCTTTGGACCCCAGTGACTACTGGACGGTAGGGGTTCGTGGTTATGAGCCGGTTCCAACAGTAGAGCCCATGGCTCCTGAGGAGCTGTTACAGTTCACTAGCTGCAATTGTAATGGAGACTGCAGTAACCGGCGTTGCAGCTGCAAGAAGAATGGTGTCAAGTGTATCTCAGCATGCGGACGTTGTAGAGGCATTACATGCAATAACTGTACCCAGGAGGGTGTAGAGTCTGGAGAAGACTCAGACCTCGACTCCTGAGGCATTTGGCATTGTGAAGCAGTATCGTATAACGCTAATTTTTCACAAAATATGATTGCGACGAGCGGGAAATGTTTTTTTTTTTCGCGGAGTAGTGGTTTTTGTCCAAAACAAATGCTTGCAATCGATTCAAAATCATGAAAAATCCCTAGTTTGACCACTCACAAGCTACTTTAGGCAGATTTTGTAATTTGTTTTTGTCCCGGATAAGGGTCTGGGTACCCCAAACTGTCAGCAGCTGTCACGGGTTGCCCTAGAGGAGTTGGGTTTAAACTTTTTAAAACGTGTTAGAAGACACCTTTACAAACACATTAGTGAAAACAAATCTTGGTAAGGAATTTGTTCCCAGATTGTATTAATATTCCCTGACTATGTGTAAAATATGTACACGTGTACACTGCATGCAATGCACTGTTCGTATGCATGCACACAGTCACTGAAAATTCGGAAGTTCAGTCTCTTACCTCCGAAAAATCTCTCTTTTTTGCAGTTGAAGGCTGGCTACTCCAACATTCACAGTATACTCAATCGAATCTCTGACATTTTTTGCACATATCAGTCCACTTCTGACACCATGTTACGTGGTTCTATTTATGATTGAGGCTTGGAAAGACGACACTTATTCAGACAGTATTCTGACTAACAACTGTGTATTCTGAACTCCTGCAACTTCATGTCTGGTTAACATAGCCACACATTATAGAGGGCGCTATACAATTTAAGTGGTGTTTCAGAGTGAACTCTTATATCCCAGACAAGGACATCTTCAATCTGTTGGCAAAAAATAAAAATAAAACAGGATTATTGAATAAAGATTTGACCGACACAACCAGCAGATTATACATTCAATTGTAAACCTACTATTATGAACTCTAGTTGGGAAAACCAAGAAAAAAGAATAGTGGTTTCTTTTGGCAGTCTGGTTCCTTGCCTTTTTTTAAACGAAACAGAGAAATTGATATACATCAGGGAATTATCCGATTAGAAAACCAGACGAGTTTCCAAGTTGGTTGGTACACATTCACAGTAACAGTATTGCAAAATACTAAATTTAATATATTGGGGACAATCGTTGGAAATTGATACAAAATTCCACTTTAAAAAACACCAAAACAGCAAACCAGATGCTGTGATTTCACAGGACTGTTATTCACCCACAGTCAAGTGGGTATTTCATAAAAAATCATTAGTTTTGAGGTTTATTATGTTTGCAAATGGTGTATACTATTACTACCTTTAACAAATTTTCCAGGACAATAAATCAGTAACAGACAATAAACGGGCTAGAATACTTATATTTAAATGGATTGTTAAGTCAACTTAAAATTAAGAAGAATATTTGCACAATATTTTGGTATAAAAATAGAGAAAACAAATCCGGTCTGGTAATCGAACTAATGAGACCAATGACTTTCCACTACTCAGGTCTTGCTCAAACGACAGTGTTCTTTTTGTCTTTAATATGGTGCCCAAAATCCGGACACTTCATTCTGGATTTATTTTAAAAGATTCAAAAATTGTTTAAATAGGCCTAGGCCTAATTCACAATTGTTAATTAGATTTATCCTCATCTTTATGACTGAATGAACTAGCGTGTTACCGAATAATTTAGCAAGAGAAACGTGCGTTGTATAATACCACGCATGGGCCCTAACTATTGAGCTGTGTTATTGTTATGTTATTGTTAACGTGACCGAAACTTCAATTCAACGAAAGGCCAGAACGGATCGACATGTTCATTTTTGCAAAACCAAACTAAATAAATTATAAATGATTTTGTAAGAAATAAAAAAACAGGCCTATGCAAAACAACAATAGCGTACTTTACTGCGGCCCACTGCCTTGATTTTAAAGTTACAAAGTACCCACAAACCTGAAGTTTTTCCGCATTTATAACCTGACAATGGAGGGAGACTAGACGTACACGCACGTTCAGGCTCCATTGTGTCATCTGTCATGGCGGCCCATAGCAACGCGACCTTGATACGAAACAACACTATACAACAATCACCACTATGCGACTATGTTCCACGCGCTCGACGGCCACAACGATGTCACTGTCTTTCGCTGACGGCTTGGGCCAAGACTAAGTTCAACTAAGGCCGGCCAACTGGTACTCCGAATGAAAATGGTGTGCATACGTATGCGCCATTGCGCACAATATTAGGCGCCGGGCTAGATAGCTAGCTACGGGCGACGTACATGCGTACTGTGTGTATGTACAATGTATGTGTACGCGCGTATGGGCCAGCAACGCGTATCCTTCGCAACCGACCTCCTGCTCATCGTTCTAAAAAAGGTAAAACAAGTCATCTTTGAATTTATCTTGAATATTTGTAAGATTTAACAAATGCAATGAAACGCCAGCATGTTGGCCTAGCCTAATTAACGCTTGAATGTACATGCTGCACTGACATGACAAGGCCAAGGGCACAACTTGCTCGGCAGAAATTGTAATCGGATGACTCGAGAGTCAAGGCCGGGCCTAGCCGTATATGGCCCCGCACTAGACTCTGTGCGGGGCCATAGACTAGGGCTTGGCCGGGCCAGGCCTAACGTTAGGGCCTAGCAATGGACCATATTTCAATCAGCTTCTGTTGCACAAAACAACATGGGCGAGGCCTTGTTTACAAAATATTGATGTATCTACATCTACGTCAATACTCAGCAAAGTCCACTTCTGGATATTAACACCGAGGTAAAACGTTAAGTTTTCTCTCTAACGTTAAGTTTTGAACAGTCAGGGCTAAACATTAACAACATAGTTTTACTTTTAGTAGGCCCCCTCCCCATAGACCATATCGCCAATAGCAAAATATCACAAGAGGGCACTGTATTTTTGGTAAGGAAAATCATGGGGCATGAAACCATAGATGAACTCGCACGTATCGGATCCGTAAGTGCCCCATTTTCTACCCATGATGCATTGCGGTTCTGTGATTAGTGATATGGTCTATTCCATTGGGGAGTGTCTTTTATTGCGGTCAGCAACGTCGTTTGCAGCTCGGTGTTTAGGTGGGCAGGCCAGGGCGAGCTACTGGTATAGCTTGTGCTAGGCTAGGAATAGCCCTAGTCTATGGTCCCACACTAGATCAGTAGACTCTGTGCTATAGGCCAGGCCTACCAGCCTACTGCATTGAGCGACTGCGAAAAGTTAGAGATTTTGGGGGGTATTTTCATGGAAATCATTCGCCCTCAAACTCGGCGTGTAGGTTCACTTACCATAGCGCATCGATATTTCGCCAAAATTAGGATTTTTCCATGATTCTGTCAGGTGTAAATTGTAAGGCACTCGGAGGGCGCGCTGCTAACAATACATGAAATCCTGAAATGAATAAGACAGAGCGCCCTCTGTTCACTGCGACGAGCTGTGCACGCCTGCGCGGACGTGTTCCGTCATATTTTTTCGTGAAAAGAATTTAACTTCAGGTCGCAGATTTAGAGACAAATTACACCCGACAAAACTATGCAAAAATCCTAATTTTGGTGAAATATCAATGCCGAGTTTGAGGGCCAATGAGGGCGAAATCTCTAACTGTTTGCAGTTAATGCGGTATGGCCTACAGCACTACTCTAGTGCGGGGCACCATAGACTAGGGCTAGGCTAGGAAGACAAACGTGTCTCATAACTAGGCCTAACATTTGCTAGGGGGGCCTATTTAACTTGTTTCTAAAGTCATTGAAGAGGTGAGTCTTATTATTGTTGAGAGATTTTGAAAGTTTGGGCGTTGAATATTTAAAATGCTAGGCCTACATTTAAAATGCGAGGCCTACCTAATCAATATCACTAAAATATTGTGTTTTTCTAATTGAGATGATTTAATTGTTTGTATTTTTAGTTTAACTGGATGCAGTGCGTGAACGACATGTCACTTGCAGCAAGGTAAGGGTTTGAATATTAGACCAAAGTTAAACTCTACTTTCCACAGGGTAACTGAAGTGTATGGGAGGCACCCAATTCCCCCATTGGCAAAGTGCCAGGAGTGGTATCATGTGCTTTGGTTACCCCATGAAAGTAGGTGAAATGGTAAGTTTGTGTGCATCTTTGGACAACAAGCTGGGCCCAATTACCAGTACATATAGTTATACACATGTAAGCACAAAATTTGGCCTTACAGCGTAAGCACATTAGTGGGAACTATCGTTACAAGCAATCATCAAATTGATATACTGGCTGCATCTGCAGCAAATATAAATTGGGCCTTGCTTCGATTTGAACTTGCTCTGTACTGTTGAAATTCCTATAGTATAGAAATTGATATTCCCAATATATATCCAAAGAAATGCATGCAATTTTATTGAAGAAAACATACACAAACTCGTTTCTTGTCTGGCCCGTGTGCCTTTTATACAGAACCGTTAAAGGGACATTGAAAAAAAAGTATAAGTCATAATTACGACATACCGGTATCTCTTATTATGACTAATTAGTAATAAGTTGAATTATGGCTTGCATCTCATAATTATGACTTATGATTAAGTCATAATTATGACATAGAGTGGCGGGAATAAATGAAAGAATTTAGGAATTATGGACCTTTACTTGATCACTCCCACAAATTCTCAAGTCATTTTAATTTTATAATAACTTTATATCACAAATCCTTCCTGAATAGCGAATGCAAATAACAGGAGATTGCCATAGTATTTATGTAAACACAGAAACAATGAGATTGTAGATTAATTTTTTAGAAATATGTTGATACTGTTCCATTATTTTGCCAAAGTATCGGGCATTATTTGTCAATTGTTTAAACCTGGCACGAACGGGCTTCCGTAGAGATATCCAAGGTAAAGTCATAATTATGACTAATACTAAGCCATAATTATGAGATAGGTCATACCTGATTTAACAATAAATCAGAATTATGAGATTAATGCCTTGGTAAATGTTCTTGTTAGTTTTCATCATGTCCCTTTGACACTGCTGCACTTTTACAACTAAAAGGTTCTGAATTTTCCTTTGTTTTCAGGTCTGTTTTAGCATATATCGTACTTCAAGCTAATTCAGCTTTTCCTCAAATTCAAATCACCTTTGCAATGAAAAGTTAATCAAATAAGTAATTTCCTCCCCAAAACTAAAAAAAAGGCATACGCCCGTTCTGATTTCATCTTTATTGTAAATTGTTTTGGCTAAATGCAGGCAGCAGCAGGGACACTATAGGATGTGAATAACAAAACAATAGTAGCGGACAGCACATGGCCTCTTCAGCTCACCGTAGTTTAGTGGTTGTCAGTTTGAGGGCGCTATTCATACTTACCGTTAACTTGAAAAACATATTCATTGTTGATGAAACAAAATGTTAATTCCGTGAAAGTTATACCATCAAGATCATTCCACAAGTTCATAAAAGCTATCTTTGGTTAATTATATGTAATCTTAAAGTCAAATCAAGGGTTTATAGATCTGCATACTCCCAGCGTACAAAACCTTCTACTTTTACTTCCTATACTTCCTACTACCAACTTCGAACTTCCTTACGTCTAGTACCCCAGTCTACTTCTATCCAACAACAGAGCCATAATTTCTGCATGTACCAGTACCATTGTGAACCCTTTCCATCAATAAATCTATAAATGTTGGAACAAACAAATCAGACAGCATAAGAAGTGTGATTGTACTATGGGACCCATCAATTCAACCCAGCTGTAGCTGTAGTGGGCTACATTAGTTTTGTACGATCTGAACTCATTTGATTAGAGATTGAAGACAATCATCTTGGAAAATCATGGATACCGCAAATTCAAAATCACAAACTTTGACACAACAGTCACGTGACTTAAAGAAGACAAGAGGAACCCGGAAGAGATCACTTACCAAGATTATGAACTCCATTTCCAGCCTGATGGAAGACAAAAATGAAGCCCTCCTGATTGAGCAAAAAATGACCGAATTTGAGAAGGCCCTTGCAGATTTCGCTGATGCACACAACAAGTATGTTGAACACCTGGTGAGTGAAGATGAGAAGAAAAATTCTGCTGCTTACTGGAAGGAATCTCAGAACAAGGCCGTACAGTTTCGTAGCTCGGTCACCCATTGGTTAGAGAAGAACCGGGCCCAAGGTGAATCTCAAGTTCCGCATGACGACCCTGAGGATGATGTTGATGCAAATGACTCCATCAGCCAACAGGGTAATCGCTCATCACGAGATGACATTTCTCACGGCAGCTCCAGTGCTTCCACCACAAGTTCTACAGCGGGTGCCCGCCTGCGAGCCAAAGCCGAGAAGGCTGCTTTGGAGGCTGAGGCGCTTGTTATGCAAGAACATAATGCCATTGAACTGGCCTCATTACGAAGCATGATGGAGCTACAAGAGCAAAAATTGATGCTAGATCAGAAACGACGACAGATGGATTTAAAGGTCAAATATGCCAGGGCAGAAGCTCTGGAAAAAACCTTTGCAGAGGCCGAATCAGTGAGCCGATCAGATGTGTGCTTCACCCACTCCACACAAAATACTAAACCTACAGAAGAAGATACACCGAAGCACCCTCAGGTTAGCAAGCCAGGTTCTAGTCACTCTGCTCGGGTCAATGTAACACCCCAGTTCAGTGCACCTACACATAAGACCTCAAATCCTACCCGCCAGTCGTGGGCGCCGTCAGTAATGCCCAATGGATCTCCGTCGATTGCTCAGCACCCAGATGTAACAGATGTCTTATACCAGATGGTTAACGACACCCGCCTACACCAGCAGTCATTAGTGGAGGCACTTCAACTCCCTAAGGCTGAACTCATGACATTTGATGGCGATCCCCTTAAATACTGGTCGTTTATCAGAGCATTTGAAAATACCGTAGGACAAGAAACCATAGCGGACGGAGCCAAACTTACCCGTCTCTTGCAGTACTGCACCGGGAAGGCGAGGCGACTTCTGCAGTGCTGTACAGTTAAAGGACCATCAGAAGGATATGCCCTTGCCCTTCGTCTGCTGAAAGAAAGATTTGGAGACGAACACACCATTTCACAAGCCTGGATAGATAAGGTGACAGAAAGACCAACTGTTACTGGCAACGCTGCATTGCAAGATCTTGCTGACGACCTGCGATGCTGTCGAGAAACTCTGGACACAATGGGCTACCTTAATGAGCTAAATAACAGAGGTAGCCTCCTGTCAATCATCGAGAAGCTTCCTTACCATCTGAAGACTCGGTGGCTGAGGGAAGTTCATTGGATAAAGACCAATAAGAAACGACCCCCAAACATCGATGATGTTACAAAGTTTGTAACAATTGCGGCCGAAGAAGTCCGCGACCCAGTCTTCGGAAAGATTGTCCAACAAGGTACAACTAGGAAGGAGTGGAAGCCCAAAGATGTCAAGGGAAACAAAGGTCGTTCAAACTTTGGCATCCAGACTGCTTCATCAAAGAGCCCTCCATGTAAACCAAGTGCTGGCATACCAATAAAGGCAGCTGTCCCTTGCCCGTGTTGTGGTCAACCCCATTATCTCAACCAGTGTGACGCATTTAAAGCTATGCGTATAAAGGACCGTCTTGCCTTTGTGCAAGGCAAGAAGCTGTGCGTTAATTGCTTCAAGCCAGGGCACTTGGGGAGAGACTGTACTCGTCATTTCGTATGCACAGTCCAGGGATGTGGCATGAAGCACAGCAAGTATTTGCACCTTCCACGTCCACGCAGTGACAGCAGTTATACACCGGCAAGTGGTCAACCTACACCAGATGGTTCTTCAAGTCCATCACAGACAACAGCCACAACTAGCCCGGTTGTGGTATGCAACCTCACTGGGGCCGGCAGAGGAAAGGTTGCACTGCCGATTGTTCCCGTCAAGATCAGGGCACACGCAGACCAGCAGTTTGTGAGTACTTATGCTCTAATGGACACTGGCTCAACCCAAAGCTTCTGTTCAGAAGACCTGATGCGACGTCTTGGCATTCAGACCAAGAGAGATACCGTGAAGCTAACTACACTAGATAAGATAGAAGTTGAAGTCAACACCTTCATCGTCAGCTTAGAGGTTGCTGATCACGATGACTCACACCTATTCATGATGCCCAATGTCCTTACCAGACCGGAGTTAAATGTTGGTCTCAGTAGCATGGTGACGCGGGAAGAGCTAGACAGCTGGCCACATCTTCGCGACATCACGATACCCGAAGTTGATATCATTGATGTCCATCTTCTAATTGGACAAGATTCACCACATGTTATGGTCCCCCTAGAAGTTCGTGCTGGTGCTATTGGCGAGCCGTATGCAACCAGGACCGCTCTCGGATGGACACTTAATGGTCCAGTTGACCTTCAGAAGAAGCCAAAGTTATCCGCCTCTTACTTCGTCAAGACCGACGTTGACCTACAGCATCAAGTCGAAAGGTTTTGGAAGCTGGATGATGTAGGGAGCGCCATTGAGAATCTATTGGTCAGTGAAAGGAAAGTTCTTTCAATATGGGAGGATTCATTGTACAAAGATGGAGTTTACTATTCCATGAGCATACCATTCAAGGAAAGACCACCACACCTCCCTGACAACAAGTCAGTCGCAGAGCACCGGTTGAGGCTGTTAGGAAAGCGACTCTCCAAAGACCCAACTCTGCAAGAGAAGTACAGTAGCGGAATCAAAGACCTCCTGAAGAAAGGATTTGCAGAGACAGTTCCTGCTGAAGACATGGACAGGAATGATGGTTACGTGTGGTACCTGCCTCATCACCCTGTGCTGAACCCCCACAAGCCAGACAAGGTGCGGATTGTATTCGACTGTGCTGCGCGCTTTCAAGGTACCTCACTGAACGACCGAGTTTATCAAGGTCCTGACCTCACCAATAAACTAATCGGGGTACTCCTGAGGTTCCGTCAAGATCACATCGCCTTGATGGCTGATATTGAGGGCATGTTTCACCAGGTGCGGGTAAATGCAAAGGACCGAGATGCACTTCGCTTCTTGTGGCAGGAGGACTATGAAGCTGGAACTCAGCCCGTCATGTATCGTATGACGTCACACTTATTCGGGGGAGTCTGGAGCCCTAGTTGTGCAAACTTTGCGCTAAAGCGCACTGCTCTTGACAATCACACCGAGTATGACGTAGACACCATTCAGACCATAGACCAGAATTTCTACGTAGATGACTGTCTGAAATCTGTCCCCACAGAAGCTGAAGCCATTCGTCTGGTTGGTCAACTGCGTGAGCTGTTGGCCCTTGGTGGGTTTCGGCTCACGAAGTGGTTGAGCAATTCACGAGCAGTGTTGAGGTCACTTCCTACTCAGGAGTGCGCCAAATCGATTCCATCTATGGATCTAGACCAGGAGACACTACCTTCCGAGAGGGCGTTAGGAGTTCTCTGGAAGGTAGAATCGGACACCCTTGGATTTAATACCAGTGTGAAGGAGAAGCCACGCACTCGACGAGGATTGTTGAGCATAACAAGCTCAATTTACGATCCTCTAGGTTTCGTCTGTCCATTTGTGTTGAAGGCAAAGATGTTGTTCCAGACACTGTGCCGCCTCAAGACTGGGTGGGACGACCCTATGCCGAACAACATGGAATCGCAGTGGCAGCGATGGCTGCAAGATGTGCCCCTCATCGAGAGGCTGAGTATACTACGATGCGTGAAACCAGACAAGACCGTTGTCATTTCAACGATGCAGTTGCACCACTTTGCTGATGCATCCGAGAGAGCTTATGGTGCCGTCAGCTATCTCCGTTTGGTGGATGTCAATGGTCAGGCCCATTGTTCATTTTTGATGGCTAAGGCAAAGCTTGCACCACTGAGAGCTACTACCATTCCGCGACTGGAGCTTACTGCCGCGATTGTGGCTGTGAAGCTAGATCAAATCAGGCGCGAAATGCAACTCCCGCTTATTGAGTCAGTCTTCTGGTCGGACAGTATGATCGTGCTGCAGTACCTACGCAACGAAGACAAACGATTCCAGACGTATGTGTCCAACCGGATTGCCATGATCCACGAGCAGTCTTCCCCATCTCAGTGGAGGCACGTGGATTCAGCTCTAAACCCTGCAGATGATGTCTCTAGAGGCATGACTGCCCAGCAACTTGTTGATTCTGAGCGCTGGATAAGCGGTCCTCCCTTCCTGCATATGGCGGAAGATGCATGGCCCAAACAGCCGGACTTGAAGTCTCTTGAACTTGACAAGGATGCAGAAATCAAGCGACAACCGCAGGTGTATGTTGTGGATGCAACCACTAATCCGAGACCTACCATACTTGAAGACATTTTCACTCGATACTCATCCTGGTACAAGCTGAAGAAAGCTATTGGTTGGATTCTTCGAGCCAAATCAATACTGCACCAGAAAGTAACCAAGAGCCATGATGAAGGTATCGACGGTAACAAATCTTTGACTGTAAAGGAGCTGCTTGATGCAGAGAAAGCAGTCGTGAAATACATCCAGCAGACTAGCCTTGGTGATACACAACTGACAACTTCACGCTACCAGAAGTTGACACCCATATTCTCAAGCGATGGTCTCATGTGTGTCGGCGGTCGTCTGGAAAATGCTGCCATCCCCAATGAAGCAAAACACCCCTGGATTGTGCCCAACAAACATCCAGTTACCGAGCTCATCGCCAGGCACTATCATATTCTGTGTGGTCATGCTGGTGTGGAGAGGACACTTGCTGAACTGCGCCAACGATTCTGGATAGTGAAGGGGCGCGTCGCAGTCAAGCGGGTGCTCAATATCTGCATAGAGTGTAAGAAGAGAAAGTCATCACCAGACTCACAAAAGATGGCAGACCTGCCAAGGGACCGCGTCACATCTGGAGAAGCTCCCTTCAACACAGTAGGAGTAGACTTCTTCGGGCCATTCATAGTCAGAAGAGCACGAAGCGAGATCAAAAGATATGGATGTCTGTTCACCTGCCTGACCACCAGGGCGATTCACATAGAGGTGTGCCACAGCCTTGGAACGGACTCATTCATACATGCCCTGCAGCGCTTCATCAGCCGTCGTGGAAGGCCTAGTGAGATTCGTTCTGATAATGGAACTAACTTCGTGGGAGCTCAGCATGAACTGCGACGAGCTCTCCAGGACTGGAATCAGCACCAAATTGAAGACTACCTACGCCAACGTGAAATCCAGTGGATTTTCAACCCGCCTGCCGCTTCCCATATGGGCGGCGTATGGGAACGCCAGATCAGAACTGTTCGTTCTGTACTGAGTAGCCTACTGCGACAACAGACCATGGACGATGAGGGACTAAACACCCTAATGTGCATTGTAGAGAGCATCGTGAATGGACGCCCAATCACTAAGCTTTCCGATGACCCGAAGGATCCCTCACCCCTCACTCCAAACCATCTCTTACTACTTCGTGAAGGTCCAAGCTTACCACCTGGACATTTCATCAAACAGGATTTGTACAAGAGACGGTGGCGTCAGGTTCAATACCAAGCCGACATATTTTGGCATCGTTGGCTGAAAGAATACCTACCTTCACTCCAACAACGACAAAAGTGGCTGTACCCCAAGCGAAACCTGCTCGTTGGCGACCTAGTGCTTGTGCGTTATGAAAATACACCCCGCTGCAAGTGGCCGTTAGGTCTCATCACAGCTACCTACCCAGGGAAGGATGGATACGTCCGCTCCGTCCAAGTCAAAACACAGAGTGGAGTGTATGATCGACCTAGTGACAAGATCTGTCTTCTGGAAGCCCAGCTAGTGCCCACTTCCTCGGATGATCTCAATACCAGTGCCGACTAGAGATTTGTGAACATTGAACAGTTGTGTTGACTAGTTTAACCTGTCTGTTCAAGTTTGTTATCTTTGTATCTTTTGTATTGCTGTCCTTGGCATTGTGAGGATGACGACTAGGACGTGTCATCGGGGCCGGGATGTAGCGGACAGCACATGGCCTCTTCAGCTCACCGTAGTTTAGTGGTTGTCAGTTTGAGGGCGCTATTCATACTTACCGTTAACTTGAAAAACATATTCATTGTTGATGAAACAAAATGTTAATTCCGTGAAAGTTATACCATCAAGATCATTCCACAAGTTCATAAAAGCTATCTTTGGTTAATTATATGTAATCTTAAAGTCAAATCAAGGGTTTATAGATCTGCATACCCCCAGCGTACAAAACCTTCTACTTTTACTTCCTACACTTCCTACTACCATCTTCGAACTTCCTTACGTCTAGTACCCCAGTCTACTTCTATCCAACAACAGAGCCATAATTTCTGCATGTACCAGTACCATTGTGAACCCTTTCCATCAATAAATCTATAAATGTTGGAACAAACAAATCAGACAGCATAAGAAGTGTGATTGTACTATGGGACCCATCAATTCAACCCAGCTGTAGCTGTAGTGGGCTACATTATTGAACAAAACCATCCAATGATGGACAAATTTATTTGCTGTCAGTGTGACTACAGATCAACAAACTTACTGAAACTGTTAAATCACTATAGGTACATGCACAATGGGCCACAATCACTAATAACATGTAGTTTGCAAGGTTGTCAGAGAGTGTTCAGAAATGTCAGGGCATTCCAGGTCCATGTAAAAAAAAAGCATTCTGCAATTTGGGAAAGATATGGCAGAGTAGTACGCCAAAATGAAGACCATGTGGTGGTTCATTATGAAGAAGATTCTTCGGCAGAATCTGGTAGTAGTGATGAAGAGATGGCCAATGAGGTGGCAGATATTCCTATAGATTCTGATCAAGCAGCTACAAGTGTAATTTTAGGTTTGCGAGAGCAATTCAAGGCATCTGATCAAATATGCAGTCATGTTGCAGATGAAGTTGAGAATTTGATTGGGGTAGCAAGACAACAGCTACAAGAGAGAGCCAAAGCAGTGTTTCCCCAAGCTAGTAATGATGAATTGGAAGACATTTTCAGCCCGTCAGAAATGGAACAATCTTTCAAATATTTCCGGAAAACAGAAAAACTTAATTCTTATGTAAAACAGAATTTTGATTATGTTGAGCCTGTTGAATATATCATGGGAAGAAGGAATGGCAAATTGCAATGTGTGCAGTTTGTTAGTATTTTGAAGACAGTGCAAGTCCTTTTGAAGAAAGATGACGTATTTGCTGAAGTAATTCATGGACACCGAAGCGATGGATTTATGAAAGACTACTGTGATGCTAACTTCTGCAAAAATAATCCATAGTTTTCACAGATCCATCCAATCATTCAGGTCCAACTGTACAATGACGACTTCACCGTTGCTAATCCTATTGGAAATCGGGTTAAACAGCTTAAATTCTCAGCATTTAATTTTTGTCTCGGTAACCTTCCCCAGAATCCCGTTCAAAACTTTCTTCCATTTACCTTGTCATGTTGTGTCCTTCAGAAGTTGTAGCAGAATATGGAATGTCACAAGTACTGACTCCTTTTATGGAAGAAATGAAACTTTTGGAATCCATTGGCATCAATGTTGAAAAAGATGGCAATCTAAACAACTTCAAGTAGTGGGGCTGATATGTGAAAAAGATGTTCATTTCCGGCAGAAAGTGTGAAATTTCGCATACAGGGGTATTTTGGGGCGCTGATTTCAAAAATTGGCGGATTCAAGAGATCTAACCAATGGACCGGCCGCCATCTTGAATTCCAATATGGCCGCCAAGACGAAATGTTGAAAATCCCTATCTTGGGTTCTAAATGACCTATGGCGCTGAGATTTGGTACACAAGGGTATGTTGACATGCTGAGTTCAATAATGCAATAATTTGAAATGTCTGACAAACGGTATGGCCGCCATTTTAAATTCCAATGGCCGCCAAGACAAACACCGATGTTTTCATTGCTTTAATAGCACAGTGTACGATAATGTCACAAAGTTAAATCATTTGAGCATTATTATAATAAAAGGAAAATTGTTGCATCTCAAATCTACTGATGGGTTTGTAATTTTGTCGAAGGCAGTAGAAATTTGGGAAATTCAGCGCCCCAAAATACCCCTGTATGCGAAATTTAACACTTTCTGCCGGAACTGAACATTCAGTGTGTTTATTGGGAAGTAGCGTAATCATACATGTTGCTTACGTTTTTTTTAATTATTAGAACGATTCTTGGTCATATGGGAAGGACATTAAAATAAAGGCCGTGTAATACTGGGTTATGATAAATTTTCTTCCTTTTTCTGTGAGACTATTAGGTTTTTTAATTCAAATGGAGTGCTTTTGCAAGAAGGTAGCACAGAGAAACCGGTTTATGCAGGCATACTTCAAGGAATGAGCAGTTTATTTTTTTGAATTTTTGTTGATCAATCCTAGAGTTAGCTGCATTGAATCAGAACTCTTTCTATATGGAAAGGGAAGGGTGTTTATGGGAGTTGTCACAAGTCAGAACTTTTTCTCATCGTTTTCGGGGTTTTTTTCGGAGATGCTGAAACAGTTCTGCTGTGTGAAGTATCATTGGATTTTAGGTGTGTGGCTGGTCTGCAGAGATAAATCTGTATAATTATGATTTGCTGGTATGCCAGCAGTGTGGTTGCGTAACTATACTGCCCAGAGCGTAATTCTTAATTTAAGTTTGTTTTCCTTAGTAATATACGCTTCATGGGAGGTCAGTTTAGGCCACATTTTTTTTCTGCGAGATTGCAGTCAGAAGGAATGGGGGGGGGGGGGGGGGGGGGGGGTGTTTCGTGTACAAGTTTTAAAAGAACCCCTCCGTGCTTTTCGTAATTTTTTTTTGAGACACGGAAAAGGTAAATAACGCACAATTAAAGATTTATCTCTGCAGACCAGTCACAAATACAATCCATATGATACTTGTCAGCAGAACCTTTTCCGCGTCCCAAAAAAATAAGAAAAAGCACGGAGGGGTTATTTTAGGACTTGTACACGTAACCCCCCCCCCCCCCCCCCCCCCCCCCAAACTGACATCTTTGGCCTTAACTGACCTCCCATGAAGCGTATATCACTAAAGAAACAAACATTAAATTAAGAACTACGCTCTGGGCAGTATAGTTTACGCAACCACACTGCTGGCATACCAACAAATCATAATTATACAGTTTTATCTCTGCAGACCAGCCACACACCTAAAATCCAATGATACTTCACGCAGCAGAACTGTTTCAGCATCTCCAAAAAAAATAACGAAAACGGTGAGAAAAAGTTCTGACTTGTGACAACTTCCATAAACACCCTTCCCTTCCCATATAGAAAGAGTTCTGATTCACTGAAGCTAACTCTACGATTGAGTTTCAACACAAAATCAAAAAAATTAACTGATCATTCCTTGAAGTATGCCTGCATAAACCGGTTTCTATGTGCTACCTTCTTGCAAAAGCACTCCATTTGAATTAAAAAACCTAATAGTCTCACAGAAAAAGAAAGAAAATTCCCCATAACCCAGTATTACACGTCCTTCAGTTTAATGTCCTTCCCATGTGACCGAGAATCGTTCTAATAATTTTAAAAAAACTTTAAAAAAACGTAAGCAACATGTATGATTACGCTACTTCCCAATGAACACAACAGCATGAGCAGTAGGATAAGTAAAACGGATGGAAAAAAACTTGCAGCATGTTACGGCTGCCAACTGGTACAAAATATACTTTGAAATGAGCTCTTTTGAACTATTGAACAGTTGAACTCAGTATAACAACATGTATTTGTGCCTTATGTCATTTAGAACCCATGATTTCCAGGGAATCTTGGGTGGTGACTTGTTATATGATTCGTCAACTAGGGATCCATTGAATTGGTATTGCTTTTGCAAAGAACCCGGGATTTTCAACATTTTGTCTTGGCGGCCATATTGGAATTAAAAATGGCGGCCATACCATTTGTCAGACATTTCAAATGATTGCCTTATTGAACTCAGCATGTCAACACACCCTTGTGTACAAAATTTTTGCACCACAGGTCATTTAGAACCCAAGATAGAGATTTTCAACATTTCGTCTTGGGGGCCATATTGGAATTCAAAATGGCGGCCATAAGGTTTGTCAGACATTTCAAATTTTTTCATTATTGAATTCATTATCTTAAAATGCACCTGTGTTCCAAATTTCAGGGCCATAGGTCACTTGGAACCCAAGATAGTAAGGTTCACTGTTTCGTCATGGCGGCCATATTGGAATTCAAGATGGCGACCGGTCCATTGGTCAGACCTCTTGGATCCGCCAATTTTTGAACTCAGCATGTCAAAATACCCCTGTATGCAAAATTTCAAACTTTCTGCCGGATGTGAACATCTCGAGCAATTTTTGTTACATATCATCAGCCCCACTAAAGGGGTCTCTGTCAATGGTAGTTGCTGATAACTTGGCAGCACATGGAATTGGGGGATTTCAAGAAAGCTTCAACACAGACCGTCTGTGCAGATATTGCATGGTCACCAAGCATACTCTGAAAGACCATTTCCGTGACACAGATATTGTGCCAAGAAAAAAAGATTCGTACAACCAACAGGCAGAATTGGCCAGTCAAATGCCTGATGTAGCACGTGTGTATGGAATCAAGAGAAAAAGTCCACTAAATGAGCTGGAACATTTCCATGTTGTTCAGGGGCTACCCCCTGATATTGCTCACGACTTCTTTGAGGGAATAGTTCCTGATGTAATGGAAAAAGTCATTCGTCACTGTGTCATTGAGGAATATTTTACACTGGACTTCTTAAATGAACAAGTAGAAAACTTTCCCTACAGTGGTACTGACAAAACAAACAAGCCATCTAAAATGCCCACTCCGCTTGGGAAATTTAAAGTCAAACAAAAGCAGTTCAGGCTTGGTGTTTTCTCCGTCTTTTACCACTCATGGTTGGTGACAAAGTACCAGTAAATGACACTGTGTGGCAAGTGTTGCTGCTTCTTACAGGTGTTCTAGAAGTTTGTACCTCATATCAAGTAGACATCCCACTCAGTGAATGGCTTGCAGACTTGATAGAATCCTTTTTAGTGAGCTACTTCAGAGAGTTTCCAGACACGTCTATGAAACTTAAGTTCCACTACCTTGTCCATTATCCCAAACTCATGCTCAATTTTGGACCCCTTGTACATTGCTGGACTTTGAGATTTGAAGGCAAGCACTTGTACTTCAAAGAACTTTCAGTAAGGTCTAAAAATAGACGCAACATGTGTAAGACGCTTTCCACAAGGCATAAGTACTACCAGGCCTGGATGAGAACAAAACCAGCATTTCTTGCACAGGATGCTGTTAATCATACATGTGGCCAACTTGTTCCTGTAAGAATACTGCGAAGACCCATTCAAGCTCTTCTACAACCACTTGTCCATGGAGAGTCAGTATACACTGCAAGGAAATTGCAGGATGGTGGTATGTGGTATTGTTGTGGACTTGCAGTTGTTCTAGGATTTTCTCAGACAGGATTTGTTGAGTTTGGTGTGATAGAAATGTGCTGCATAATTGATGGCGCGGTATATCTCGTTTGCCAACACACTGAGAAATCTGAATATGTACCCCGGATTAATGGCTACACATTTTCATTAATTGATACATTTTCTGTTAAGAGAGTATCGGACCTAGTAGATAACTACCCATTAGGTGTCTATCATAGTAACATGGGCAATGTAGTAGTTCTACGACA